>LR737380.1:15576659-15592347 GCA_902655005.2 Marronus borbonicus | reverse complement strand
TTTTCTTTAGCGAAAAAACCGGAAAAGAATTACCGACACACCTGGTAGTTTATTAAGCGTTTAATTTAAAGAAAATAATTTAACAGCCACTACCGGCTATCTGAGTCATTCATGACTGTCCTGTTTGGAGACACGTAAGTGTCATTTAGTTTGGTTGCCCTTAACAGCGGGATGTAATGGAATTTTACGTACCTTGGGACAAAGAAACAATCCAAAATTTCGAAAAAATTAGCATTTCACGAAAATAATAGACATTTGCTTAATACTTAGACAGTTGTCAAGGTTGTCAATTTATCTTATAGATTGATATCTATTACTATTTTCATCTATTGTTACTTTGCGTTCCTAGGAACGTAATATTCCGTTACATCCCGCAGTTAGAGGCAACCAAGGCAAATAACCCGTAAATCGCACTTACACCCCTCTAATCGGAGCTGTAATGATTGACTTACGTAGACGGTAGTAGGAAAACGTATTTAATGGAATTGAACATATATATTTTTTTAGTAATTCTGCACTTTATGGCTACCACTTCATACGATCACAGTTCATATACAAAAATAAGTATAAGTAAATGTACGGGCATTGGAAAATTCTTGCGGAACTCGTCGATGTATTTCTTAATCGTTCGTCCAAATTCGTGAATTTTTGGCCTTCCTTGTATAACTTTTATTTTAAATTGCTGACAATAATTATAAACAAGAGATACCTGCTACAAAGTGAATAATTGGTTTGCATTTCACCGTAACTACAGTTACTTCTAACGATAATAAATAGTTTTTGTATTATTTGTGATATTATTATATATTATATTATTTATTATTTATAATAGAAAAACTGACCAATTTAGGTCTGACGACACTAAAAACAACTTAATAAAGACATACTTAATGAAAGAACCCCAACAACAATAATAAATAACGTTGAGTCAACCGTTAGCTGTGGAATATGGTATACCGCAAGGCGGAAATTTGCCGCCAATGCTCTACATAAGATACACAAATGATGTGTTTAATATCGATATGGATGGGAAAACATATGCTTATGCAGACGATATAGTATATTCTGGGAAGAATAATAGAATATGGCAAATAGAAGAGTGTTTGTTAAACAATTGTTGAGAAGAAAGCAGAATGTATGGCCTTTACAAGAATAAACATTCAACTAACTTGATGACGAGATAAGTTAGAATGGGACAAACATATAAATACACTAATCAGCAAACATACAGTAGCTGAAGCATCAATAAACAAAACTAAGAATATTACTCCGGAACATACGAGAAAATCAATACTTCACGCAGTATTTACGTCACACTTAAATTACCTAACAAACATCTGGAGCAACACATCAATGAAAAATTTTACGAAAATACAAAGACAGCAAAGCAGACTGAAAGTAACATATCAAAAAACAACTCTAACAACAGAAGTTAACGCGTGAAGAAGGCGCGAGTTAAATATTCAACAAACAATAAAACAGAAAAATTTATTATTAATATGCAATATCTAGAAAAATCATACAAAAACTAATATTCAACTCGCAAGCACCAAGCGTATGCATAACCATGCTACAAGAAGATAATCCTACATCAGAACTGAAAAGGGCTTTTGCAACAAATATAGAGAAATACCTACGCTTGAAAATAACACAATATAACAGCTGCCTAAACAAACAAAAAACTTAATTTATATACAATATAAAAACAAAATTAGCAAATGGTTCAACAACAAATAATACAACAAAAATAAAATGGAAGCCAAGAACGCCCTCGAGAGGAGAACAGAAGACGGAAAGCAATATAACACTGACCGACACATGAGTTGGGATATGTATGTATGTATGTGTATTGTATTTATTTATTATTATTAACTGTCTTTACAGTTAAATATTTTACCATATGGCAATGTAAAACTATTTATTTCACTATTTTATATTATTATATTTATGGTACGCACCCTATATATTTTTTGTGATTCGTACAGACATGCTTGTGTGCGGACTATTCATTATTACTATTATTATTTTTATTGAACAACATATATTAAAGAAAAATCATACAACTAAAAAAATTTCGTCCAACCTTAGTAAGAATTATATGACATTTCTAAATAGAAAACATTAAACCTTCTTCAGTGTTTATTATTATTAAAATTTTAGCATAGAAAGGTGCAGCCTTCCTTCATTAAAAGCGAAAAGATTTTTACTTAAGATGTTTCACCGATGGCAATATTAATCTGTCAAAACGTAATTCTCGTTACCGCATAAGCTTTTACTCCGAATTGAACGCGCTCGTACAGTATATCGTATACCTTTCGCGCTTCTTTTTCTTTTACCTGTTGAGTGAGCGCATTCTGAAATTTCTTGGCGGCAGTCCTGGCATCCGTCGCCGTGGGAATTCCTTCAGCTTTCGACGAGTTGAGCGACAGCAGTAGTAGGCACAGCACCACAGTACACAACACCATCTCAACGACTTTTTCTTACGCCTTCCGATCTTTTTAGAACCGTCCCGAACGCGGAAAGTGTAACCGGCGGACGACGCTCGGCCTTCTTGCTTCGCAACGCACTCAAACTTGAATTCAATAAAACAAAACGGCGACGATAAGAACAAGAGAGCAACGCGTCAAAGGTTGCGGTAGGATTATTTCGTACAGCACCGTCCGGTAAGTCGCGCTACTGTTCTATATTCGGCGGGAGTGTTGTACTTCTTCTTGCACCGTGTGTGTATCTTCCTCTTATTCTTATGAGATGATGACTACTACTACACCATTGCCGCCGGCGGATTGCTCATATATTTTAAGTGAAGAGCGAAGCACACGTTGAGTGTGTGTGTGTACGCGAGCTTTGGTACAGCACATCATCATTATCATCATCCATCCATGATACGATACATGTGTCTGTTCGTCGGATGTGATTGCTTACATGAGCACAGTCTACCGCTGGGTGTCCTCATGTTATGATGTTCGAGCATCGTGTGCATACATCAATGCTATTGCATCGTTATATATCGACTAATCAATCGTAGAGACTCGATGTTCGATTTTCGATTTTGAAGATCTTTAGAGTTCATCCAGGCATAAGGCATAACTACTTACTTAAAATTCACCAATTTTACTATTTGAAATATCTTTTTGAATTTATAAGAAATTCAATATCTTAACTGGTTTAGAAATTAAACCGTTTGATTTTTTTAATTTTGTTTCAATTTTTTTTTGAGTTTTAATAATGGCAAACTACTCTGGTCAACAACAATAGAAAGCTATCTCTGAAAAATAAGAGCTCATCCTGGATGTTTTTAATGCACTAATTCTAAAAATAGCAAGCCTTTTACGTAGTAACTCTACTTTGTGAGATACACACACTGTGTGACAAGTTGTAATATTGATACAAAGCAATACAAACTGTAGTGTCTTTAAAGATTCAAATTGTATTTTTTTAACTCGTATAAATGAGAGTAAGTAATCAAACAGAGTCTAAAGACAGGTGAAATTATTACTTTTTTGCAGCGACTAGATACACTCGTGTTTTGTCGACTGTCGGGGAAACCAGTAGGCAATACGAACCCTTTCTTATGAGACGAATAGACACGAGTCTGTCTAGTCGCAGCAAAAAAAGTAATAATTTCACCTGCCTTGGTCATCTCTACGATAATATAATTATTGGGACTTTTAAAGCAATTTTGCCAAGGCCTCGAATTGTTTCAAAAATAAGAATCAGTAAGAACATCTTGGTCAAATTATGAAGTACACGAGCATGCAACAGAATAAAGGACCATCTTCATACGCCAGCGTAGGCTCTGACAGTAACCAAACAACCTTGGTATTAAGATCTTTAACAATCTGCTTGTTCAGCATACATTCTATTCTACCTAAGAAATCCTTTCCGCTTGATTTCATTTTTTTCTGTTTTGTTTTTGGAATTACAATAATTTGAGCATCCTTGTTATTTTTCTAATTATTAGTTATTTTTATTTTTTATTTTGGTGAAATTATTTTGTCAACAGGATCTTTTTTATGTTTAAATTATGATAGAATTTATTTTGTTTCTATTTGACGATTTATATACATTCTATATGTTTATCAAATAAATGCATACATCTACACCTTAATTCGTTAATTTTTATTATTTTGGAATTAATTAAATTAATAAAGTCGGAATTTTTAAACACAAAGTTCATTAAAAAAACAATGCAATTATCTCTAGGCGAGAAAGCTCCAACAATTAAGGTAACCGAGATATGAATGTTGAAAGTTGCCTTTAAATATCGGTCCCTTTCAAACATAAACCGCGGTTAGTTTTACTTCGATAGAAATCATGATTTACAGTCAATTAGAAGCCATTTACATCACTTATATTGCATATTTTGCTGTATATTTTATTACTTTTTACCGCATAGTATATGGCATATTTATCAGTTTTTTACTGCATATAAATCCGGGCTTTACTCATGATTAATGTGAAGAAGTTTTGTAACAAGGTTTTAACTTACGATTGATTAATGTGTGAATAAGTTCCTAAAGTATCCATTTTGTAGATTTGATCAATTGTTTCTGGGTGGTCCAGATTTAATCTCTGAAAATGTCACTGACGATTTTTCAAATAATTTTAGACACATATTAGTTTTCATTTCATTTTCGAAAAAAAAAATATATTCTTTAAATATTAAAAAAATGGCTAATTACACTAGTCTCAGATTTCCACTACTGGATTAAATAAATAACGTAGCACTGGCAGTACCAGAATGTGAAGCTGATTAGCACTGTGATAAATTTCAAATTGTAATTAGCCATTTTTTAAATATTTAGAGAACATTATTTAAAACTCCGAAAGCATATGTTCATTAAAACTTTTTTGCCTAGAATTACTTGAAGCATCGCCAATGATATTTTGCTAGAAAAAAATTGCACCATCCTATATTTTAGTTTTAACATTGATCACCTCGTATATTGCATTTTCAAACAATATTTATATCCTTTATTTGAAAGTAGACTACAACTTTATTCATTTCTATTTATTGATTGTACAAAGCTCAATGATCGTATGGTCATCGTAGTTATTCAGACCAAGATACCAGTGCACCTATGTGTACCCCACGTTTACTTGTTTTATCTCGTCTTCACAGTTATAGATCTCCGACAAGGCAGTTCAACAATGACTCGTGTTATTTGCGTCTCTTCATGGATAGACACGATGATGTTTTCGATACGCTGCTGTTGTTATTATGCTGATATTGACATGATCATAGTACAACTGTTTACGGGCGAGTAATATATCCCGTTGAGATCGTGATTCTACGAGGAGACGAAAGACTAAGGTAGTTAGGATCGGATTGCCTTCTTGTGTGGAAGATTCCAATTTAATAATTTTTCTCCAATTGTAATTGAGCCTTTGTACTTTTGCTGGTTTCCTTGAAGTTACATAACTGTACAGTTTGTAATTGCACGGATTTAAATATTACCAAAAAGTAAACTAAAATAACTCAGGACTGCGAAAAAATTGTCTCTATCGCATGTAGTTTTTTTTTGCTATCATTATAGCCTTTATTATATTAAACTAATCATAATTTGCTGCTATTTACTAAAAGTTACCTCTATTTTAAAAGCTCCGCTAATACTATAGTATTATTAGGTGATATACCGATAGGGATTCCTTATACTCAGAATAATCTATAAGCAAGACGGGGAAAATTCCCTGTATAGTGAGAAACACCCGTGTAACTCGAGGCTTTCGTCTAGTTTTCATTTACATTTAGTTGAATGGGCAGCACCTAAATGGTAAGTTTAGTTCTTGTTTGGTAAGAATTTGTTGTAAAATTCTCCCGCCGAAATTGTTTGTAACTTAATTGTGAAAAAGTGAGCTATTCCTGACTTTGTTAATAGCGCGTATTTTGCATGCTTCAAAATAAAACTTGGAGATCAAAACGAGTCCTGTACATCGCATATTTTTTGCAAAATTTGCAAAAGATGTCTAGGGAACAAGGAAAGTTCTATCCTTTAGAGTACCGATGGTGTGAAGAGAGCTCAAGTACCATACAGAGAATTGCTATTTTTGTTTTTGCGACATTAATGGTCGTAATATAAAAACTTCTGCATTCTGAATCCAAATATTGAGTCAGCAATAAGGCCAGTACGCCATGGTGTAATCAGAGATTTAAGATTTTCCAAAGATCTTCGAAATACTGGAATATTTTGAACGGCATGAACCACTAGCATATCGTATCGAAATAAATAGGTTGCTGACCTATATATATAAATATATATATACTGGACACTTTTCATGAACTCGTTAAAAAGAAGCCTTAGGGCGATTATTACGTCAAATTTCATGCTTGTATTCTTGTTGGTCAATTCAACTCAATTGAAAGAGAATTACGAACACTTTCAAAAGAATAGAATACAAAAATAATAAATGGCTACTATACGGACTTAAAAAGTTCAAGAGTGCTGAAACTTCGTTACTGCATAGCTGCACATATACGAAGCCTACTCTGTAAATTCGACGACTCAAAGAGCAGTAGCCAGCCAGACAACATGAAAATGCCTGAACTAACGAAAATTAACGTGCAGTGATTAAATGTTTAATATAATAAATAATAGAAAAAGGGCATACGCTTAATTCTCCCAAAAAGTGAACAGAATGTTTCCGCTTATCGCAAAAATCCTGGAATATAATGGGCGATGCGGCCGGTCAATTGAAGCTGACAACGCCTCAATAAATTTCAATTATTGAAGATTTAGTATTAGAAGATCACCGTTTGAAAGTGAAGGAATATCCAGCGAATAGTCCCGACATTCTCACGTTGTTTTATGGACGATAGTGAGTTGCAAGCAGCTGTAATAGAACATTTTGATAGAAATATTTTAGATTATTTTTACAAGAGCATAGAATTGCTAATTAATCTTTGTAAATAAATGTATTGAAGTTAGGGGAGATTACATTGAAAAAATAAAGATTATTTATGTATCTATATCAGTCTGAGAATTTATGGCGCTTATGTCGTATATGTAATCCATGTTTTTTATGTGAGTGGAATAGTAGAGCTACATACCAACACTGACTAAAGAGAAATTGACCAACAAGGGAGCATTCAACACCTGGTAACTTGCTGCTTGAAAGTGCAGTTGTTCCTGCAAAGATATTATTACCTCCACTCCATGTTAAACTTGGTCCAATGCAGTAATTTGTTAAAATGTTGGACAAAACAGGTCGACATTTCCAATTCTTATGTGAAAAATTTCCTGGTCTATCAAAAGCGACCATTGAAGAAGGTATCTTTGTTGGTCCTCAAATAGAACCCTAATAAAAGCTGATGAGTTTGAAGCGGGAGCAAACATCACCGAAAAAATGCGCGAGTAATAATGTCGATAATATGTAAGACAAATTTCAAGCATTAGGTTGCAATATGAGCATTAATATTCATCTTTTACACGCACAATTGGACTATTTTCCTACTAATCTTGGTGAGGCGATAGTACAATAGCATGATGGCAGACTATCGCTGAATTTCCAAGAGGGAGGTTAACAAATGGGGCTACCTGGGCAAAAGAGAGAGATTTACTAAGAAGAGTAAAGACCAGTTCGTGTTCCTTTTGCTATACTTTTTATATTCTTTTCATTAAGATTATGAGTGTTTGTATATATCGTAAATATAATACTATAAAAACATACATGTTTATATGTACATACACTTACTTTTGACACAAAACCGTACATGATACAACAAAAATAAATACAGGTTTGGAATCAGGGACACCAAATTACCCAAGTTCAATTAAAAACGGCACTTAACATTAAATATGGTGTAAAAACACTAGCCTGTGTAAAACTGATGGTCACATTATTTTAGTGAAACTTTGACTAAACGCAATGAATGTTCCAAGTTACACGCAACTTCAATCTTCGCATAAACAGTTCAATTATGTGAAATTACTTAAATTGGTATCTATAATATGTAGAATGGAATAACAGTACCAAATGGTTTATTTTAAAGATGGCTATAGATTTCGACAGAAAGTGTGCTTAGCCCAAAAATCATTGAAGTCTTTGTAAAAGTAGTCACATTATTGCCATTTTTTATATTGCACATTATTAGAGCAATATAAAAAATTTAAAGGTTGATAATCAAAAATTTTGTTGAAAGGTTCGTTACAAATTTAAAAGGGAAGGTCGAGGTAAAAGGCAAAAAAGCAATTGACTAAATCACATGGACGCCTGCTGGTTCAATTATCCTTTGACAATGAGATTTACCTGAGACGTTAAACTGTAAGAATAAGAATTCAAGAGCATGCGTCTAATTGAAACAATGGAAGTTGATTTTATTAAAGTCCCTACAAAAATTTCCATTTCGTGTAAAAAAACAGCATATAACACTATGAATACAACATCTTACGGTGTTAAATGTCCTCCTATGGAAGGTTTCAAACAGCTCGGGACTGTACAAAATCTATGTGCGGTTGGCTAATGACCCACGCTGGCAAGTGCAAGGTGAATTCCGTAATCGTTAGCTCAGACCACCGCAGTCTGTTTTCTACTATGTTCATTTAATTAGAATAACACATACTTAGGCGGTACTTGGCAGCACAACCGATTTAGAATTCGCGCTTTATTTATCAGAGTGCGCATACTAAGAAGGTCAGGGCGCTACACGTCTCGTCGCGTAACGTCATTAAAGTACACCAGTTGTTGTTTACATATTCCCGAGGTATTATTAAATTAAATATATTAAATATATCGTTTAATATTTCTAAAAATCGTAGAGAAAAGAAACAAGTAAATCATAAAAATCTCCAAGCAAAACATAAAGGCCTGCAGTGTTTTAAAAGGGCATGTTCGTCGTTATTACAATCTAAGACTATTCTATACCAACATAAATTGGTACAATATGATTGTAATAAAAATTTGTTAACGAAATGCATGATATTGTGAAACAGAAATAAATGTTAACAAAAAATTCAGGTCTATTTTATGTTCGTCCCAAATATTCTTTAATGCATAATTGGAGAAATTCAAAGAGAATAACAAACAACCATGTGTAATTAACTACGACAGGAGTACCCTTTAACTTTTTACAAAAACACAAAAAAAAAATGGTACAAATCATTTTATTTTTCTAAATATTTGTGATTAAGATTTATCGTTCAAACCAATTCTCGAAACATTTTTTCCACTCTGAAAGTGGCATTTGTTTGACGTGCTGTGTGGGACTTGATATATTCATGTACAACGTTGTGATTGTTTTTCTTGATTTCATTGATGACTTCTAGCAAACAAGCTTTTGTATACTATTCAGCATTAACTGCTCTTCAGACCGCTAAAGCAATGCTTGTGACATGTTCAACACAACGAAAAAACATCAAACAGTCAGTTGTTCTTTACTTTCTAGCTCGTAGAAATATATCCAAATTTCGTTGCCTGTTACGATGTTGTACACGGATTTTGAAGTTCCTCTGTCGAATTTTTTGAGCATCTCTACGCCAATTAACATGAGCCTTTCTTGCGCTTGGGTCAAATTATACGGAGTCCAGAACGACTCTCTTTCACACCTAAATGTTCATGCAAAAACAAATGTGCTGCAGTCATGCCCAAAAATGCTTCTATCTCACGGTAAGTCACATGCCGATCCTCTTCAATCGTTGAGCACAGCATCAATGTTTCTTGGAACAATAATCGATTTGGGTTGACCTACACGGAATTCATCACTAATGAAAGCACGACTACGTGGAAATTCTGCAAAGCAGTTGTAAACAGTCTTTTATCAGTCCTCGTATTTGTTATCAAATTCTTGTAACTAATTCTATTGCCAATAAAAAAAAATGTCTAAAATAAGCTTAAAATCGTATTTATGTGGTTCGAGGATCAGAAATCCTTTAAACATCGTTAAATAATAAAGTAACGATACTGCTTACATGTGGAAATTTTCTGTTGCCAAATTAGTTTTTCATCTGATATTTCGCTGATATACCCTCAACAACGAATACTACAGTACTTTGAAGAAACGTTTGCATTAGTTTTACAAGTTAAACAAATTTAAAGCCTTTAAGAATTTATAATATGTTGCTGATGGAAAAAACAAGTCTTTTGCATTAGATAACGAACATGAAAGCCTAAATTTAACCAGTGCTGTTGAAATTTGTTAAAGGGTACAAAATTATTTTCAAATATGAAGAACCCTAATTATGAAATAGCGTCCAAGCTGTAGTGCGTTTTTGATCACCTTTTAGCAAAAGAAAACATTTAATCCCCTCCATCATTCTAACGTTCCTTGTGGTTTTTAGCCGTTTTCAAATTATTAGACATGCAAAAGATATCTAGTGTTTTTTCTTTTATCAAAAAAACAATTAATTCTTAGTGTAAACCTGTCTATAATCACTCATATTGAATATTTCCAATATGGTAGTTGCTCATAAATTAGGAATTGGTGGGCACGGGATGGATTCAGATTCATTGCCTAGAATCGTTCATTTAACCACTTGCATCTACTCTTTGTTGAAGTAGAACTATCATGCATGAGAATTTCTTGAAGATGTAGACTGAAATTAATTCTCTCTGCATTGATAAGATCACCTTTTCTTACAACAATCGGACTGCACCAAGATACCTGTGACTCTCCAAAAGGTACCTTGCGTGGTTGTTGTGGTTCTAATTGGACTTTTCAAAAACTTATCATGCAGCGTCTGCAAAGCTCAAGACGGAACTGTGGGACATTTTCTTTGAAAATAACCTGCTGACGTCAATACATTGCACCCTAACTTATACTCAGACAGTGGGTTGCTTAATGAACTAAAGAACTCTTCAGTACAGAGAGGACTTATATCAAGGCTATTGTGGCCTAACTGCTGTGAGACTCATCTGACCCTCTCATTGTTCATCGATGTTCTCGATTTCATACTCAAGTCTTTGGTACGAACTTAAATAACCCGTTCAAATCAAATCAAATTCTTAATCCTAAACATGAAAACATTATTGACGTTTCTTTTGAAGTAACGATTTACTGAAAAAAACAACCCACAAAGTTGCTACATCGAATGCTTGATAATTATCATTTTACATTCGCATTTAAATATTTTCGGATGGACTTGATTAGTTAAAATGGGTAAATGAAAAATTACTTTAAAAGCTGTCCACGTACCACGTCGAAGATATGTAAATTGCTGCAACACCGGTTCGCTCAACTGTTACGTCTTTGTACCCTAATGAAAATGTCTGGAATTACGTCAGAAGCGTCCCATTAGCGCTAAAGAGAAATTATTTACGCGTATACGTTTAGCGGTTACCTAACGAATCAAATAAATTCATAAAATTATCCCGCATTTTTTCCGCTGTTACCTCCGCCATAACGATAAAGGTAAACAAACCATAAATTTCAGGAAACCTCTCATAACTTCCTACAACATCAAAGTTGTTCTTCGCAATCTTCTACGGAATGTTCTCACCCAATGGCTCGTTCGCAAAACGAAAATTGAAGTATTTTAATTGCGCGACGTACAGAATCTAACACGTTCCAGAACCCGGAAGAAATTATCGTCTCACTAGTAGGATCAACCTTTGCGTACGGCGTGTGTTTAAGCAGTAATCAACAAACAGCCATGTCGTAAGATGATTGTTCTATTCTGAATAGTCGTCGAACGCAATTCGGGATATCTAACATTCACGGACTCTTAGCGTTATATAAACAATCCTCTCTGTCCGTCGGGTTAACGCCATCTAAATTGCGGCGTTTAGGAATTTCCAACACAGTGAGCAAATATGGGTCCCGAATTGTCGATCATCCGTCCGGAAAATCGAGGGATATAGGCATTCCAAATATTTGCGCAAAATGTCCAATTAACTACAACAAATTACGGTTTGACTAAATTAACCGCGCTTCGCTTTCCGTAATTCTGCGCAGTTTAAACGCACATAATTGCATAATACTGTTTTGCATTGCAATACATGGCGATCCAAAATTATTGCTCTCAGGAAACCCATGACTTACAATTGGATCTGGAACAGGTACCTAGAAAACATGGCTAACAAATATCACAATCGTACGTATTTCACATTTACATCTCGTTTTCTGATCGCAGCCCACGTTGTCGCCTAGATGGGGTGTATGAAAATTGCCCTTGCGACACTTAAAGATGAAAAAAAAAATCAAAAGGGTCAGGATTTTCTGATACAGCGTCGTATTGAATATATTCGATCCCTTTTGGAGCTCTGTGGAGAGAACCCTGTGAATGTGCTGAAAGCAATTGTCACACGTGATAACTATGACTCGACTTGATCCTTTGTCCTTTGTCCAAAAGTTAATCGGTGCAATGGAAGCAAAAGGAGGAGTACCGCCACGAAAATTGAGGATCTCTCACTCGACTAAGAAAGTATTGGGTAGGATTTTTGGGGATTGTGGGGACAGACTTTAAAGAAAGTATCGCTACATATAACAGAATATATTATGTAGCATTCCTACATGTCAAAATATTCACGAGAGAAACATAGGAAACTGACCAGAGATACACGCTTGCTGCGTGGTGAACACTGTTGAAACTGCACAAGCCACAATTCGTGAGAGCGGCTTCCAAAGTCCACCGTATAGTCTAGATATGACAATGACTATTACTTGTTTACCAATTTGAAAAAGGACCTTCGTGAGCAGAGCGAAATCTGTGAAGTACGTTTTTGAAGAAAAGGAATATTTTTTTAATGGTATTGTTGCTCAAACGTTGTAATAAGTGCATGAATGTTGAGGAGGGCTATTTTTGGCTCTACCCTGGTATATATTTAAGAAGTTGTGGAAGGTTACATCAACACCTTGACATTTTAAAATTTCCTAAACCACACAAATGGCCTGATTCCATTACAAAAAAACAAATGGGGTTTAAATAACTGCGCCAATTAAATAATATCAAACAAAAGAGCAGCAGCTCTGTGAAAAGAAGGTACCTATTTAGAATTACAGTATCATCTAGAAAAAAGATATCCGGTTTAACCAATGTGGTCATGGACTATACACAAAAACCATAATTACAATAACAAAAATGTTTCACCGAATCTAAAGGCAAGTATTTTAAAAACACATTGTTTTTGCACTTTTTAATTTATGCTACCTACAAGATCAGATAAATTTTGGATTTATGTTCTAGTTACGTATTGTAAATACATGTTTATAAATAACATTTGATACAGCAATATAAAAAGGAATAGTTTTCATTTTAACGAACATTTTGCAGTTTTGAAAGGATATGACTTTTATACATAATTTAACATTCTGACCACCAAAATCTCTTCAATCCAAATTTTACGTAGAAATCTTTTTATTAATTATTATTTATTTAATTACATTGACAAAAAAAAAGTCGAGAAATTCAGTGCACTGTAAACATGTAATTATCTAAATCTTGATTACACAAGCCAGGCTAAAAAAAGTCAATATTATAACCTTGGTAATAATCTAAGGATTTAATCTCTACGCCATTGTCATTAGGAAGTACATCAGCCTGGTAGATGTAATTACGTGTCGGTAAAATTTGAATATTTCAGCATATAAAATAGCCTCTCCAATTAATAAGTCAAAATGAGAAGTTAACATTTCTACCTGAGATCATTTTCAAGGATGATTCCTACCGCTAATTACGGTGGAAGCTATGAAAATGGTTCGCAAAGGCCATCTATGTCTCTTTATTTTTGCATTTAATCGCGTTAATTACGGTCGTTACGATATCTGATGTTTCACAGTAAGGTGCATATGTACACCGGCAGACAACCGTTACGATACGATACGATACAAGTCAAAATCTAATTGCTCGGTTTGCATCCGGTTGTTGCTTTATTTTTTTTATCGGTTTTCACCCCTATTTGTGTTTTTGTGATTCAAGGTAATGCCTCTACTTCCGTTTCGTTCATACATATCTTACATTTTATATGAAAATATGATAATTAATATTACAGTGCTTGAGGATATTTGACATTGTCTAAAAATTAAATTCGTTTAATCAATATACTCTGTCAAGAAGTAGTAAGTAGTAAGTGCGATTTTGCGTTGTTTGCAAGTAGAGGTGTTCCATAATTATTTAATTGGCCCTTTCATTTTGGACAATCGCCTCACAGAAAAGCAGTACCTAATTTTTTGACAAATTGAATTACAAAGACTACTAGAGGATGTTCCTCTAAACATCAGAATGCAAATATATTATCAACATGATGGAGCTCCTGCACATTTCGCTCGTCAGGTCAAGCAACATTTGAACGAAAGGTTTCTAGCTTTCTAATCTCACACCACTAGACTATTGTTTATGGAACTAGTTTACTCAATAGCGGTGATTTTGAACATTTATTGAAAGAATGCTGTGGTTAAAAATGATAATGTATGGATTTTTTTGTAATTATGTCCTAACCGGAAAACAAATGAAAATCGGGCCAGAACATAATTTTTTTACATTATTTTTACGGATGCAATACACTCCTGGGGTTTGGTCCTCACGACTCACCGTATATATAGCTTCGATCGTTTAATACAGCAAAGTCGATATTTCGTTGATTACGTCCCAATTAAATTCAACGAATGAAATCAAAATCTCACTAAACATCGATGTGACTTGAATTTACGACTCTATGTTTATCTTTACTACGACAAATTCATAAGCAAGGTGAAAGGTTTAAAGCGGGAATAGTCTGAGCTACAATACGTAGCCGTGCGAGTAGATTGTGACTTGCACTGGACATAATGACTATCGGCCAGCGTACATATGCGAACAATACAAAATAGCGCCGTATTATTTCGTTTTCATATTGCCGTAAATTTTAACGTTTCCTCCGGGAGAAAAGCAAAAGTATACATCGGATATCATACGTGCATAACTTTAAGCAGCCTATTCTGATACAACATAATGCAGGGTGCCGATACTAGGGAACATAATAGCCCAGTGGAATTATCCTTCCAGTCTGAACGCGGTGGAAATCCTCGAAATAAGCGAAGATAAAGGGATAATCTCTCTTTCCCGTCCACAATGCGTCCGTTTATTAAATTCCGGCGTTAGAGCGTGCAATAACTGGCGAACAAATGGTGTTTGCTGTGTACGGATGTGGGTTGAATGAAGGATATTATATAATAAAAGTGAATAATTTTAAACTGTTCTCGTATAAATCCATGTGAAATTTGAAGAATGCGGGTATCCGATTTACATGATATTAAAAGTTAATATCGGGCAAATCATATTACTTCGCGTAAGCTGTATTATCTAGAAGTGTCTTATTATAATTCGTTAAATATACTGTATTAATTTTATTGTGTATTATAACGATTGTCGGGGATTGTGCATAGGCGCGCATTACGAAGCTTTTGATGCAGAGCTGTTGGCCCAAAGCTTAAGCGGCTATCAAAAATAACTAACAAAATCACAAAATTTGTTAACTTTTAGAAGTACTTGACTATTAACGGCGTATGTCGAAGGAATATTGCGAGATACAGAAGCGAGTAAGTCATTCACAGAGATTTAATAATAATGGACCCAAATTGGTGCCCTGTGGAGCACTTGAAGACGGACTAAACTCAAGGGATTTCAATCCATTGTAGAAAACATTGCTCCTCTTTGCCAAAGGACTTTAGAAATCGAACAAATGGTGGACCGAAACCAAATGCGGAACGTATATTCTAATGTGTCGAAAGCTTTACCAGGTGTGTCGGTAATTCCTTTCCGGTTTTTCCGGCAGATGT
>LR737380.1:15506431-15576259 GCA_902655005.2 Marronus borbonicus | reverse complement strand
TTTCTTTAGCGAAAAAACCGGAAAAGAATTACCGACACACCTGGTACTTCGCACCCAGTAGTAGTACCCACTAGTAATCTGCACGAGATTAGTAACTATTGACCTTCCACATACGAAACGTTGTTAGTTGCATGACAATATATGAAGGAGATCTTGGCAAGATTAGACAAAATTGAGATTGGTCTGTAATTATCCTTTAGACTCTTCTCTTCCTTCTTAAAAACTGGAATTACCCTAGCTAATTTCGACAGAGCGAGGAAACTACAGGTCTGAATGGAGCAGAATGGACATGAACATAACCCGAAGAGTATTCGTCAGACCGGAATGGGTATACGGTTTAACGGAGCGAGACCATGATATAACGAAGTGCAGAAGACAACGACAATGTGTGGAAGAACTAATAATAAAAAGAATTAAGAAGCAATACGTAATGTACATTATTACCGTCAGTAAAAGAAGTATGTATAACTTTGGTATTATTTCAAAATAAATTAGCACAAAATTTATAATTTCAAAATTTCCTTTAAAGTTGCGGGATCAACTATGCAGTTATACTTATGAATTCTATAAGAGAGGCGGTATCGCTGGTTATATCACCACATGATACTTGTAATAAGTATCATGTGGTGATAACTTGTAATAATTAACCTTTTCCTTCAAAAAAGTGGTTACGATACGAATATGAACATAGATACAAAAATAAGGAACAAGTTTTGCCGCAAATTGTTTTCCGCATAGCAAAAGTTAATTAATAAGCAAAGTCAATAAGTTTCAATATAAATATGTACAATACGCTTTTTCGTAAAATTAACTTTTGCATTACACCTGTAGTTCGAGTAAATGTGTATGCTGTTATAAACAAGTAGTCCTGGTACCTTAAGAAAATAAAAACAAATTACCCAATTTGTGTGCGTCTTATCTCGGTTCCACTTGGCCAGGCGCGGGCCCGCTACCTCTAACGGCTTAAGAGATATGGGCATTTGAAGTTTTCTGAAATCTCGTCGAACACAGACGGAAAATCGACATCGCTCCGGTTTTCGTCGATTATCTCTTCAGATATGCATCTGCGGTATGCGAAGTGGGTACGCGTTCGACAGAGAATTGATTCGCGGGCTACGATCGGGGCGTACGTGAAACAGGCCAGAAACAATCGGTAATTCTCTAACCCAGACCATTGTTTCCACGCCGTCTCCGTTTTTTCACTTCATTTATCATACCGTCCGACCCAGTATATCTTGAATGAAGCTTTATCGCTACGTCCATAGTTCATTACGTACACTAGCCCGAGGATACGTTACGTTGCTTTTGTGTTTTTGAACCTGCAATTTACAGTTCGCTGCAATGAAACAAAATAATCCAAAGACCTGTCGCACAACGCTTTGGAATCGCGAAGACGTGATCAAAAAGGTATCTGCCGCAAAAGGACCTAATGGGAATTGTTAATTAAAGTACCATTAGTGGTGAATTTTTTATTAGCTTGGAGATTTAGTCGACACAGCAGTTCAAAAGAGCGAATAGTTTTACCAGAGCTTTTAATCCTCATGGCGGTTGCATGGGTTTGCAAGTGCTTGTAAATTATTTCTCTTATTGGGTAATAAACTAATGTACAGGCTTTCATCCTAGATAAACACTAAAAATCTGGATTTCCTAGTTATTAAACCACCATTTATACAGTGCACGCATAAATTATGGAACAAATTCCACTTAAAACTGAAATAGTTAATTTTTCGAAAAATGCTCGGACAGGGTAATTTTTATTTTTTAAAAGGATCTTTTTTGTATGTGTCATGAATTTTTATATTCAACTGTTTTTAAGATATGATTTTTTTTAATAACAATTCCAATTTTTTTTTTTATTTTAATCGTCTCAATGTCAATACCAAAATGTGGAAGCCTTACATCACACTATTTTCGTGAAATAAAAAAAAGAACACGAGGACGTTAAGCTTAATGTGATGTTGAGTGTTAAAGAGAATCCTCATCATACACCATGAGGCGTTGCAGACATCAGAGTTAGTCAACAATCTATATTACGTGTGCTGCAAAAAGAATGCTACAGTCCTTTAAAAAATCAGCTAGTACATCAACTAAATGAAAACGATCGCCGAATGCAATTATGTGCAATTATGCAGGATTTAGTAAACAACACATAAGTATCGGCAACCTCCCACCATACAAGTTTAATTGACTATATAATAATTAAACTTGTGTGGTGCGGAGGTTGCCAATACTGTGTTGTTTACCATACTACGCCACAGTCCTTGCTATCATTATTTATGCAGGATTTATGTAATACTGATCCACACTTTATTCACCATATCCTTTTTTCGGATGAAGCCACATTTCAGCTAAGTGGTTTTATGAATCGACAACGTTTCAGGTATTGGAGTAGAGACAATACTTACCTCAGATAGATAACGTGTGGACAGGCATAGTTGACAATAAAATCGTTGGCCCTTCTTTGAAGGAACTCTCACGGGTCAGGGATACCTGGGATGGGATTCGTGAGAGATGAGTGGCCTCCAATTCCCTAGATCTTACACCCCTTGATTCTTTCTTGTGGGGTTACTTAAAATCCAAAGTATATCTAGATAAACCATAGAATGTAGATGATTTAAAAAATCGAATACGGTACGAAGTGCGTATAATAAACCTAGAAGTCATTCGCAATGGACAAGAAGAATGTACACATCGGATTGGTTATTGTTAAGAGGCTGTTGGATGGCATTTCGAACATTTAATTTAATATTAATATTATTTTTATTTTCTTTAATATTTTTATTATGAGGGAATTAAAGGATTTACTAAAACCAACCAAAAAAAAAAAATTAGAATTGTTATTTAACAAAAAATTACACCATAACTCAACATAGGAAAGGAATCCTTTTAAAAAATAAAAATCGAACTGTTCGAACATTTTTTCGAAAAAAATAATTTAGGTAATGTAGGATGATGTTAAATTGTCTCAAACAAATTTTTGTACAGGCTGTAGTACATTGGAAGAGGGTGCGTACATGCACTACATTAGCAGCAACAATAACAGAGAGCAAACGCGAATTCGAGTGTATATTCACGTCCCTACTATCGGCGCCGCAGATTTATTGTTCTTATGTAGGGCAAATGTAAACTTCTGATAATTTCGACAGCCCGGTTGATGTTACGAGGGTTCGGTATTCGGTCTGTTTGCCTAGCGTAAGTGGTAAAGTACTGGGTAAACATTTAGTGCGTACACTAATGATGTTAATTAACGATTGTTTTAATAAAATACTTGGGGATGATGAGTAAATCGCAGGGAGAATAGAAATTTGTCTGCAGGAGAATATTCTAATTTTACGTCTTAAAATTGTAGAGATGATGCTCTGATAGGATTGTACCGTCCTTTGCTTTTGGTTTTATGAGCATCTAAAGAGTTTTTAAGGAATTAACAAACATTAGTAGGACGAGTAGCACTAGCAGCTTTATGGTTCTAACCCTACCAACTCTGCAATACATTCAAATAAGCTCCATATTTATCATATTCGTATCAGTATACCAATTCTCAACCAAACCTGATTTAATATCTATGTATCCAACAGAGAAAATAATATTGTGATGAGAATGTTAAGTGGTACCACTTAATATGTGATGCAATATCTTACCTGAGGCTCTGAACTTTGCTCCTATTTCAGGATAAAAGCCTATGTCTTGTTTAATGTTTCACTTTTATATTTCGTTTTTCCTCTGTTTTAAAAATGTAAAACGTTTGCTTAAGAAAGATATTCCAATGGAAAACCATTTCGAACTTTTTTTATCTACCCCGGCTGCGAGGATGATGATACAGATGAGATAAAGTCAGAGTTCAAGTGACCGTATTCGAGAAAAATCGATGCCTCTTGAATTTAAAAAGCTCGTCGTTAATTCTGCCGCCCAATAAAAATATAACGTGACTCAAGACCGCTTTCAAGTTGACCGCGCGTATGTAGAAGCAGACGTTCGCAAATATTCAATGTCATCGAAACTATTATGTCGTAACAAAAAAGGAAGATATCGGGGTCGCCGTAAAATTCAGAACCAGACCTAGTTCACTGAGCCGTTCAAGTGTACAAGGCTGTAATTTGTTTGGGAAGAATTTTAAAAATCTATGAAAAAACTGTGAGTGCAAAATAATATTAAGATTAATCTTGTATAAATTGAATGTGAGATTTAATTTTCTCCTCTCGTGCTCTTTTCCGATTTTATTTAGTTCGTTAAAAAAAGTTCAAAGAATTGAAATGAGAATAAAGTGTTTTTTTAAATATGTACGTTGCTTAAAATTCAAGAAGCTGGAGAAAGTACAACCATAAACATTTTGAAAGCAAACAGCATTAAGGCTCTCAAAACCTGCACATATGAATCTAACATGAAATTCCAGGTGTCCCAAGTAGATCCTTGAGGAACACCAGATTTCGGAAAGATATAGTTAGATATGAGTCTGTTATAATAGACGCAATGCGCCTACCGGTTAAGGAAGGGTAAATCAACCTTAAGAACGATATACTAAATCCAAACTGATAATTTAGTAAGTAAAATTTTATAATCAATAGAATCAAACGCCCTACCTAAATCCGTGTAAAGGTGTAATGATAGCTAATGACTTAGCAAAAGTCATGACAGCTTCACATGGTACAAAATATAGAATGAAGTCATCACCAGAAACGTTATCGTTTGCCGAAAAGTCATAATTCTGACTAACGTTTCTTCTCTAATGGAAGAGGACTGTGAGATGGCTGTAGAAGAAGATGAACTAACAACAAACGAAAGCATTAACATCCTGCTGAATTGAGGAAAAAAGATGCTAGAGTGGTATTAAAGTTCATCAAAAGCCTTCAACAATTCCAATCCACATAAGGGCAATTTTACAATAAATCCATTTAGGTTGCAGTGACTAAAGGCATCATGCCACGGCTAAGTGCAGAAATTGTTTAAAGCTTGCAGTTTCTATTAAATAAGTTTCTTTCCGCTGCTTCTAGTAGTTTATAAGAAGTGTGAATTTCGTGTAACAATTACTTGTGGTTTCAGATGTCTAAATTACGATAAGTTTAAATGTGAATTACTTAACGTTAATTTTCCTCGTAAACCCATGTATTCTGACTGCTGAACGCAACCACAAGGCACGCGGTGATCCGTGGTCTTCTCCTTGAAGAGCAGCAATTCTTGATCTGTTTTTGTGTTGTTTAAAAAAGCGGGTTTAATTTTAAAATATTAAATACGCCGTAATTTCTTTATGATTGTTATCCTCCCGGATCACTTCTTGTATGCTCTGTAGAAGTGAATTGCATAATTTATTTTGTGGTGTCTTCATAGTTGACAACATTACCATGAGATGTGCCTGTCGATGTGCGGGCTCATATGCTTATACCAGCAGAAATATAACTGAATTTGGTCTTTGAATTAAAACCATAGACTTCGTGTCGATATGATGTTTGTCACGTTAAGGAACCTTATACGTTGGTTCTTTCATTTCGACGAAATCTAATGGAGTAAATGTTTTTTTTTTTTAGAATTATTGCATAGTCCATATCCAAAGAAAATACTTGACGTTATTAGTCCTTCGGCAGCTGCATAACTTTAATTTGTCATGAAACATAAGAAACGTTGACAGGTTTCGGTTGGAACTGATCCCTATGTTTGTTTACTACACATTTTTCTAAAATTACATTACTTACTTAGCCGTAGTCGTTTACAGGACATAAAACTTTTGGTGGTTTGTCTGGTTTAAATCTGAAAAGAAATCGCTAATGCGTGGTATTAATTTAATTTTAAAAATCTATAATCTGACAATGACAGGTTAATAATTAGTTCAAGTACCTTTTTTTTATTATAGGTCTATTAATTTTAAATTGGAATTTGCTCTTCTATCTAGATAAAAAGTTATTAAAACAAATTAGATGATTAATAATTGGCTATTTGTATCTAAGAACATCTGGATCTATAAGTATTACTTATTAAATAAATCAAAATATGGTTTTTCTCTAAAAACAACTAGACGCAAAATGTTTATTATCTATGTTTACGCAGAAGATTGTTAAATATTGAAAATACATATTTATAGAAAGAAAAACTTTTTTACAAAATTATGTTTAAAAATCTTATATTACAAATAACTGGCAACTGGGCATCTTAATTGACCGTGTGCATAACATTTTAACAGATCATTTGAATGTAAAGAAGCTTCCCCAAAATGGGTGCCGTGTGTCAAGTTCAAGGAAATGTTTAGTGATGTTGAATGATTTTTGGCCGCGATTCATAACTATTTATGAAAAATGAATCACAACACACCAGAGAACAAAGAACAGTCCAAATGGTGTTTTTTTCGTGGCGAACCGGCGCCAAAGAAGACCAAAACTACTTTTTCCGCCAACAAGATACGCGGCATAATCTACATTGATTACCTGATTACCTTGAAAAGGGCAAAACGGTTAATGGCGAGTATTACGCCAACTTATTGGATCGTTTTAACAATACTGCAAAAGAAAGGCGTCCGCCTTTAGCGAAGAAAGGAATTCTGTTTTTTCAACACAATGCACGCGTGCATGCTTCTGTTGTCGCCATGGCAAAACTTCATAAATTAGATTGACCCCCCAGCCCCTATTTTCGAATATGAAAAAATAGCTCGACGGAAAATGATTTTTCTCAAACGATGAAGTGATTGCAGAAACAAACGCCTATTTTGCAAGGTTGGAAAAATCGTATTTTTTAGATGAGGTACTGATAAAGGTGAGAAAAACTGTACTAATTGTATAGATCTCAAAGGAGACCATGTTGAAAGGTAAAATGAATTTTACACATAAAGAGGTTTTTTTCTTGCCATGGTCGAGGATTTACCGAATTTCCCGCCTATTTCAGCAATTCTGCCAAAACTAAATAAGCGCAATGTTTCCTAGTAGATATACCGATTTTTTACTGTTTGCGAAACGGTGAGATTGCAACAGAAATAGTAGCACAAAAATTAATTTGTTTTAATGCTTTTACAAACGATTTCAACACTTCAGCGCAGCAAAGTTACATGCGATATAGTAGTATTTAATTATCTTTATGAGAGTTCTGATTTTGAGCCATCATCGTTCTACGAAAATCTGATAACATCTAAAGTATCTAATATTGAAAAATACATGAGTTACTCATGAATATGTTAATCATACACGCTTTTCGTTCTTAATGGATATAAATTAATTAATTTACCATCTGTGAAAAATCCACGCGCAATTTGCGAGAGTGGTGTTATCGTAACCGTCCAGACTGAATCTGTTTCGTTTCAAGATCAATTGGATTTGTTTTTCTTGCACTAAACGATCACATATCATCTAATTTGAACTTGCAAGCGTTCAATCTTATTTGTGTTTGTTTCACGATCATCCAGGGTCGTATTCAATTGCATTCGGCATATAAATATTTTACGTGTATCTCAAAACGATGGTTACCGGAGCGGATATTGAAGAAATTTTGCTTTGTATGTTCAAATGTGTGCTTTAGATTTTGTAGAAAAGTATTTATAGAAAGCTATCCAAGTGGTGAATTCAAACATTTCTAAAAGACAGATTTATGTATTAGTGCTTAATATACATTGCTTATATAGCGTTGTAATTATTTCGTTGAGAAATTATTAATCATTTGCCATGTTTTAGAAAAAAAAAAAAACGGACGGGTTACACGGGAGAAACCTGCTAATGAATTTTTTGGTCTATCAAATAAAGGTTTGTAACAATGAGGATGATCAAGAAAGTAAAGAATACCAAACTGAACGGAAATTTCACGTAAATAAGCATTTAATTGTATAACTTTCCAAAAATCGATTGGTTTGGAACTTTGCAAAATTTTTTAAATTATTAATTACTAAGTATTTTTAGGAAAAAACATTAATCTGGAGCAGATTTTGCAGCATCTTCAGAACAAGAGTTCGGAAAGGGTTTCTTTCGTTATATTTAATTTAAAATTGAAGAAATTTGTTGTAACTTTTTCTTAGTCGTGATAATTCCAGAATAAAATGAGAATGACAGTTAGAGTATATATCGACTACTTCTTAGATAATTAATTGTAATTTTTATATTTTTAATGCGTATCTTAATGGCTTTGTTATAATACAATTGTAAAGAACAAAATGTTATCGTAACATCAAGTAACAATCTCTAATCAATAAAGAGATCGATATGTCATCCTTGTTTTAGTTTAAAAGGACTGCTGCCAGTAATAATAATAGCAATAATAATTTATTAATTCCGTTGACCAAGAAAGGTGTAGAATAAGTCCAAAATAGTGTACTAAAAAAGTACAATAATAGCTGCACCCAATTACAAAGGAATAAAAACAAATGAAAATGTGCATAAAAACAAAGTAACAAAAACTGTGTAATTAATTTATCTATTTATAATAAACAAATATTTTAAGGAGCAGATTAAAAATGTCCTTATAATGACATTTGACAGAGAGCTTCCTCAAGGATGTACAGACTAAACACGCAAACAAGCATGCACTCGTAAGTCGCGGAAAAAAAGATCGGGTGCTTGCTGTATTGTTTGGGAATGCATTCATGGTATGTTTGAAGCATTACGAAGGATGTCTTTTTTTCAACCTCCGCCCATGCAACAGTCACGCGAGCGGTAGGGTATGTAGATGCTCAGAAGGCGACTGCGCATCTCCGCCACTTGCAACGTCACTACGCCATTTTCAGCTGAGTTGCAGGCACGTAAACATGGCTGCTACAATTGATTCTCCTGCCAAGTGCGAGTTGCATACTGTAATTCGATTCCTACGATCAATGCAACTGTTTATTGTCAGACTTTACAACGCCATTCAAAACGCACTGCCGTTGTAACCCAACGACTTTTTGAACAATTTCGATGGGAAGTTTTTGAACACCCGGCGTATAGCCCCGACTTAGCGCCAAGCGTCTTCCACCTCTTTCGTGAGCTGAAAAAGTGGTTAGGAGGGCAGAGCTTCCAGAGTACAGTGAAACTTCAAAACAACGTCACGGACCATCTCAACTCACTGGCGGCAACATTCTATGCAGAGAGGATTGGAAGGCTCGTCCACAGATATGACAAAAGCATCAATCTTCACGGTGATTACGTAGAAAAGTCATCATGTTTGTACATAACTTTTGCTAATAAATTCATTATTCATGAGCTATCGGAGGTTGAAAAAAAAAAACAGCCCTCACACTTTACTAGTAGCTGGAGTAAAGTAGATAAAAAACGGTTTGTTTTATATTAAGGTAAGGCCTATTATTATTCTCAAACCATCGAAGTATAATCATTGATTGCATGTCCTTAATTACTTCATTAAAGAAGGGTCGAAACTAGAAAAGTGGTATCATATACATACTACTAGATTATTGTCCTTCGTCATGATGCTTGGCAATTATTAATAAAGAGGATAATAAAGGACCCGTTACGGAGCCCTGTGGTACGCCCCCCGTATTAGTAAGGGTAATAAAAATTCTTCCGTCAATTTCTACAATCTATGGCTAATTAGAAATACACGAAGTAATCCAATTATGTATGGTTCCACAAATGCCATAAACTTGAAGTTTAGTGAGTAGTATGCTGTGATCTAGATGTCGAAAGTTTTCCCTAATTTCATATTGTACGTCAATAAGCTGTAGTAGAAGATATCATCATTCTTAACCAATTACTTTAAAATTTTAAAATCATGAAATGTTTGCCATCGGTAGAGATTATTTCAGGCGATTGTAAAAAAATCAAATTTCAAAGCGATAAATATATTATAGCAGCATATATAGCAGTCATATTAGTAACTGCAAAATTTTGTAAAATCCCATTTATTTAGTTTTCTTTTTTGATTCTGTTGAGATTCGTTACATATTATGTACTATGTTTCTATTTATGCTTGTTAAGCGATAAATATCTGCGATATTCGAATAATGCGATGAATTTTGCTCGATTTACCAGCGGGTATCATAAATCGTGGAGTTTTGGTGGATACTACGGTAAAATGCAAAACGTTTGCAGTAACATGGATTCCGCCCTGCCTAGGTATTCGACGAATGTTCACAATTTCCGTTCGATTTTACCGGCAATTAACTTTGAGTGCACATGAAACATATGCATATAAACGGGACATGTTTTTTTTTTAACGAAGTTTGGTTGTTGCATTGAGGTCATTGCTTTTGAAACGGAAAGAAAATAAAATAAAATGTAACGTATTCAAGGCATCTAGTGGTAGTTTTTGTTGTCGTATTTTGAAACAATTTTTTCGTATAATTGATGTAAATTATTCTAATTCATACTTTCTTTGGATTTACCATTCATTAAAATTGTCTCATTCTTCTTATGTTAAAAAATCCCCAGAGGTACCAAACCTAGTGTAATCATATTAAATCTAACACATTAGTCGACATAATCCCTACTTTCTGCATTGAATAACATATCGATTTTCTTCACTGGCAAATTTATTTAATACCGTTCGAGAGACACTCACTCTGACTTTCGCTCTAGCTAGGCCATCTATTCAACAACGCTGTCAAGAATTTCATATTATCGCTTCAACTTTGACGTGCAAGAACCAACTAAGCAAAAAAAAATCATTTTTATACGAAGTTTCATTTTCTCTGGCGAGAATAAGTTAAGAAGCTTATTTCACTTCAATTCATCTCATGCTACCCTATATGTACATGAATGTATGGGGTCGAATCTATAGAGGGTGTCCAGATCCTATGTGCTTTTCTTATAAAAAGAGGATTATAAATTAAAAGGAATTGCAATACAAAGAGGTACGAAGGTAGTCTAAAACACAGTCTTCTTGTATGTCCATACACCTTTTCCAACGATGCTCTCATCTCTTTAATCCGTCCAAATAGTAGTTGGCATCTTCTTCAACGAAATAGGCGTTTACGAATGTGATGACCTCATTCAATGAAAATTTCTATTCTGCGAGCGAAACTTTCAGCTTAGGAAACAGAAAAAATCGCTGAGAGCCTAATTTCATCTACAGTTATTAATCGACGCCAAAATTCCGACTTATTTCGATTAAATTGCTTCAAAAGTTCGTTCAAATTTATTAGTTGTGTATAGGTAATGGCAAACTGAATAATCTAAGAGTCTCTTAAGGAGTATCGGGAACAATATTATTTTTCCTTTTTTCCCACGGAATTAGATTCGGGGCATGAATTATCTTCTATTCTTTAATAGTTCGCTTCAAATCTAGCGACACAAGATTGGAGAATCGACAAGAAAGAGGTCAACCATCGGATTTCAACAGTGAAGCACTTTTGGCAGCTGTAGAAGAGGACGAAAGCTTAATAACCACATGCTGGGTGAGGACTTCACTGTCCATCATCCACCTGCTTGGGAAACTTGGAAGGGCGAAATAATTGGCAGGATGGATTCCCTACGAGATTCCCGACGACAACAGAGCCGACCGTGTTCGAATAATCTCCGTTTTGTTGCAAAAAAAACGAACAAAGACCATTTTTGAAAAATTTTGTTAGTGGCGATGAACTCTAGTTAAAAGAAAGAAGTTTTGTGTTTCGTCTAGTGAAACACCAAAGTGAATATCAAAAAATGTCCACTATAAGAAAACAATGTGGTGCGTTTGGTGCGACAGAAGTGGAATCATACATTGGGACATCATCTCACACAGCATTTGCTATTGGTGAAACGAAGAAGATGAACATCAGCAGTGGCGCATTCCGGATAAAAACTGTAAATACCAATTCAACATTAACAACGACGTCTATCTGGCTCAGCTTTGATCGTCTTCACATTGTAATCGAGATGAAAAAACTGCGTAAAAAGAACCAAATCGTCTTCCACTACGATAATACACGTCCTCATGTTGAGCATCGTGTCATCGATTCCATCGCGAATAAGGGGTGGGAACTGCTTCCTTATCCGCCATACTGTTTTACAGAGGTTTCTACGGATCCCCAATCGTCATTGAAAATCTGGCAAGCAAACAAAATCGATTTGGTAGCCGATCAGAGAACGTAGAATGCCTTCAAGAATTGCGACATCTTTTCTCTTGAGAATAATAGAAGGTAGCAGTTACTTGTAATATTGATTAGCTGCTACAAACTACTAACACTATAGTTAGTTACAAAATAACAGGTTGCTTCGTAGCAACTCATCTATGTGTATTCTAATGCATATAAAGACACTGTTATACCTAGGGCTGGTATTACTCTACTTATACCAGGATCGCCGGGCATAGAGAATCGAATAGGTTTGTCGGTTGTGACCGTGACGTCGCAATATGTTTGCGCGCTATTTGTATGCATATTATAAATTAATGATTTAATTAACATCTGTATGTATAAATACAGTTATATTACGAGGTAACGAACATAACCGATAAATCCCCTTCAATTTATGCCCGGTGACGCTGCTGTAAGCATGAGTAACGCCAGTTCTAGGTTATAGATTTGTCTGCCTTGGCATGTGTTATTTTGGGATTGTCTAATCGAGAGACCTGTAAAAACGTGGATGTGGTATATTTTTTCGCTCCATGCATTGCTTGCCCGTCAGCCTTTCGACCAATACCATGAGGAAGCTATTTTAGCATTACTTTTTGGTCATCTCAGTGTTTTTCCGAAGCAAGACCCTGTGGTGCAGTAGTTGTCACTCTTGTCCGGAAGACAGGGAATGTTAGATTTGAGTCTTTACCAAAGTTTAAATTTCCAGAAATTTAATCATATCGGAAAACCCAAGGAAATCGCGGATTTTCACATTTGGTCAACGGAAGCCGATATATATTAATCACCTCTATATATCTTTCACTTTCTATTTTACACAATAGTACCACACAATTAAAAGCTTCGCCAACTCCATTTGATAGATTTTTATAACCACCCTTCTATTCCTACCTTCCAAAAACGAAGTTAATGGTCAGCAGTATCATTCCCGTGGATACACTTGGATGTAATAAATTGGAAACCTGCGAAGCTGGACCGATATTTTTGTAGATTTTCTTGTCTTATTTTTACCGTAGCTAGGGCGACTGTAGCGGTATATAACGCATGAATTTGTTCGGGTTTTCGATTCTAAACTGCCAGATAATATTTCACGGGGTAATATAGTATGCCCTGGCGGAGAAAAATCGCCTTAATTCACCATAAATTCAAGCGAGCTGAAGGTTGCTGTAAAGACCGTTTCGCAATTCTCAAACAGCTGTAAAGTCAGGTATTAACTTTATGATCGCGTTAAAGCATTATGTTTCTAGTTTCATTTATTTGTTGTTTATTGGGCTATTATATGTATGTAAATAGCCGCAGAATGTGGGGGGGGGGGGGATTAGAGAATTATTTTAGCACTTACAATACACGTTCGTGAATATATAGTTATTACTTAATTAGTTCTTGTTTATTCGTCTACTTTATATGCAAATTATGCAAAGCTTTAGATAAGATAGATTTTTCCGGATCTATAAAGATGAAATGGGTGCTAGACACTCATGGTTTCTAATAGTTCTATTTATTGCTTTGCGTTTTCGTAGTACTCCATTGATTAGTTTATACCAGGGTTCGCGAATTTAAATATTTCAGAATTCAAAATATCAGATTTTTATTACAAAAGAGTTCGACTTTGAATTCGAGTTTCAAATTTAACATTCGAATTCGAAATACTTAAGAACAGTATAAAGATAGGTTTTCAACAACGTGAGCTAGCGATCGACTAGCCAATTACAAACGAGTATGCATTTGGCGCAGTGAAATCGCATGCGGCTATTTTAAATGTCTTTGGAGGCAATAAAAACGATTTTTCGCACGCGATTATTAATGAAACTATACAGTATTTGGTAGTAATACAAACACTTTTTATTCTGTTTTTATAACTCTGAACTATTTGAACGGTGTTTGTATAATTCCGATGTACTTTTGTTATTATTTAAAGTCCCTGATGATTGAAACAGATAAAAGTAACGCATGGAAAGAAAATTATTCGTGTGACATCAGCTCAATTTGCACTAAATCTACTAAATTTCTGTGAAATTTTCTTCACTATTAATGGCTGAGAGGCTTTTTTGGAATATGTTGCAAACAATAGTAAATACCTTACTAGAAGACTGCATATTAGCTGGAGACTTTAAACTGCGATTACGCTTCACGAAGTGTGCCTCGCAAAATGTAGACTCGCCTTGCGATGGCTTCTGCCTTGCTAGTGAGGCTACTTTGGGCGAACCAACACCACTCCGTTTTTGGTCACGCATCAAAGGTGCCTCGGGCTGTTTGTCTCGCATGATTTGGACCATGTTGCCTTACGATACACTGGTTTGCCTTGCCTCACGCTAAGTTCGCCCTTCCTCGCGCACACATCTTGCTGTTCATTGTAAATTGTTCGCGAAGTCAACTTTGCGGGCTGCCTCTCGAAATGTGAACGCAGCTTTATATAATTTTTGAACATCTGGATCATGTACTTCTTTCATTTTACATAACTTTATGTGTAATGTAATGTAAAATATCTGCAAATTCCATATTTTCCGTAGTTATTTCCCTTTATAATACGAGGGTCGTTCAATAAGTCCTTAAAAAAAGATAAAAAAAGTTTTTTTTGTAGAATTTTATGTATTATTCAACATAATCTCCATTGAACTCTATACAGTTTTCCAAGCGTTTCTCCAGCTTTTTTAGGCCCTTCAAAAAGGAGGAATTCGGAAGGTCCGCAAAATAAGCATCTGTTTGGGCGATAACTTCCTCGTTCGACGTGAACCATTGTGCGGCAAATTAAAAATTGGAAATAAAAAGAAGTCACTGTGGGCCAAATCCGGTGAATACGCTGGATGTTGAACTAATTCAAACCTCAATTCCATAATTTTGGCCATCGAGACTGGGCAGATGTGCACCCGTGCATTGTCTCGATTTCTTCGCTTAACCGGTCCAATAACAACGCATAATAATTTCCATTCCGATTCTGCGTGGAGCCCAAAAAGCCGATGCCATCACCGATTTTAGCTTTTTCGCTTTCTTAGGAACCTTTCGCTGTTCGTTTTCAAGAACCCACTGCTCAGACTGTTCCTTTGTCTCCGCAGTGTAGTAGTGTATTCGTGTTTCGTCCAACCATGTTATGTATCGAGAGTCAACGACACGATTGCGTTTATTCTCCACTGAGAGCAAACGCGACACCCATCACACCCAATTTTTCGTGTAAAATTGACACTGTATCTTGCGATGTGTCTGTGGCCTCAACTATTTCGCGCACTTTGATTCGTCGATCACTCAAAACCATATCGTGGATTTTGTCAATCATTTCGAGCGTAATCAATTCCAGTGGATGCCAGAGCGGTGTTGTAATTGTAATTGTAAACAAATGCTAACACAGGAGCAGATGTGCCATGATCTCTTTCGGTGTTAAGCCCTTTAAATATAAAAGCTGTCTAATGATTAATGATCTTCACTAGAAACAAACCATGTTCGATACTGCGAGCGCCATCTCTTAATTTTCTAAGAACTTCTTGAACTACCCTCGTACATTTGTTTTATTTTGCTCTATGCGTTATTCCTCCTTCATTTTCATATAGTAAGGTTAAGGTAAATACAAACAACATCGAGAATGTAGAATAATGCAGTAGTCTTCTGGCAGTAGGCGGGTAATCACACACAACTGGATCGAACATTGAACATACTTCGATGCGTGTTTTGTTTTAAACTGGGTTGATCCAGGAATTATATTACGTCCGAGTCAACCCAGTTTTCAATCTTACAAATTTAACAGTATATCATAATATGCCGATAGTACGTAGTACATCTATCAAATTTAACAAAGTGAAAATTTGTTTTATGTTTCGTTCATATCTATATTCAGTTAAAGAAAACGCAATTTTAAACAAAAAGACGTTTTTTCGTATTATTCACTTCAAAAAATATTGATCAACAGAAATAATTTTGTTATATGGAAGATTCTTATTCCGCATAACATAAATTTTTGTAGATATTCGTTTATCATAAACTTTTTCTACATTTCTCTCATGATCATTCTGCAAAGTTGATCAAAATTACGTTACGTCGAAATAATGTTATGTTGCAAATCAAGGTTACTTAAAATGTTGTTTTTGGTTTAGTTAAGGTTGTTATTAATATTAATTTTTTATGCAGGGATGTTCTCTTTGATACCTCTTATTAACATTCCTAATTATCGTCTTATTTGAGTAATAGTCGACAGTGTCTTTCTTTTAACGGTGTGTCGTCAGAATTTTATGATGTTTGGATTGGAGTTCCCCGGGAATCTGTCACAGGACCGCTTTTGTTTTTGATTTATATTCATGATATTTCTGTTTGTACCTGTGATATACAATTTATTTCGTACACTGACGACAACTTTAGTAACAAAGTGACTGACTATCCTTGCATTTGGTGCTGCAGGTAGCACAATCGGAGATTAACGATTTCATTAAGTCAACAATAAACACAGATTAAACATTGAAAAATGTTGACGATCTAAGAGAAGGTGCGATCTGCTTCCTCGATATAACCCTAGATACTAAATATATACCTATACCTATTAACAGCATGGGCGCTTCTATCTGTTGGACTATCTATTTAACATGTACGCTCTCTGGACAGGATGCCTAAGAAATCTCTAATATCTCCTTACTACGCCTACATATGTAAATTCAATAAATATGCATCTGAAGGCATATTAAAAAATGAGTATTTTAACAAAGTGTTTAAGGTCGTTTAAACTGATTTTTTCACTTGCGCAAGCATTATTGTATGTACACGCAGCGATAAATTATTATTCTTGATGTATTCGTTCAATATAAGATGCTCTTCTTTTTTTTTCAGGCAGAATTAATTCACATGCGAGCTGAATTAGTCGAATCCAAATCAAAACGTGAAATATTAGAACAAGAACTGCACAATTTGCTACTTCAACTACACACTGCACAACTATCACAACTACCGACAATTAATGGTAATTTTAAACAGGATCCTGGATTTAAACCGGACGTAAATAACATCAAAAAGAAGTTGGAAGACGAACTAAAACGAAGTCCTAGTCATAGTATCAAAAGTAAGATTATTAAGCTCTGTCAATTGATGCGAATCGCCGGTGATTCGCACAAAAAATCACATAGAATTGCTTAAATGTTATCGATTTAAATATACTAAACAGGCAAATTGTAGATCTTAATGCGATTCACGGGTGATTTACGCACCAACATTAACTGATTCCGCTCTAATTAAACCGTTCCTGATTTATTTTTAGATGAAGAATTAAAATTCAGTCCGACTGTGTTGGAAGTAACGCAGCTTAAAAATGAAAAAACACAATTACAAATAGAAAATGCAGCTTTAAGGAACTCAATATTGGCGCTCAATAGTGAAGTGTACGGAGCTAAGCTAGCCGCCAAATATCTCGATAAGGAATTAGCGGGTAGAATTCAACAATTGCAACTGCTAGGTGAAGTGATTTAGATTACTTAAAGAAATTGTGATCGTTCACCAACTTATTTAGTCGTCCTATTTAAAGCTTTATTTTTATCTTTTATTTATATGTACTTCGTACGTCATGTTTGTAGATAATTGATTGTTCATGTAATACACAGCGGTGGCTCGTGATTTTATTGATCAAGAGAGATAAAAGACTGCAATTTCTTTCTAGTTAAAAAAAGACTATATAACGTTAGTAGCAAGTTTTTCTTGTGAATTTAGTGCAATTTCTTTACATTTTAAAGTTTAAAAGCAGGCATTCCCTTGATTATCTTTTTAAATCGGTTTGTTTTTCTTAATTTCTAGAAATTGGTTTTGATTAGCTTAAAAACTTACACTAGCCGCCCCTGTTACTTTAATACTGCTTGAATTTATTGAACCCCACGTGTACATTTACTATCTGATTATTATTAATTCTATTTATTTCGTATTTTTGTAATTAGTGAAATTTTTTACTTTGTAACAATATTTAATAAAATCTTATTTTTTATTTCTTGACTTTTCATTTGTTTTTTCTTACCTTTGACGGATGATTTGATAAAATATAGTTTGATTTTGTTTTGTTGTGCAGTGGGTTTGATAACTTCAACACGTAGCTAAAAGTAAAGTTGTGTTACGAGCCTTAATAACTGTATTTATGTTGGGACGGTGTGTTTAATGTTCTTCACTCACGAATTATTTGTAAGAGATTCTATTCATACTTTGAAAGAAACATGTTAGGACTTAGAAGACATACTGCAAACTGCAGTAAATAATTAAAATTAAAATAAAGAACAAATTTTGACAACTGAAAATTGAGAGGCAAAACTAAATTTATATAACATTAGCAAGAATACGTGTTGTCATACGAGGATGGTATGAGAAGTGCCCGTGTTTGGAAACAGATGACGCTTCCTGTCAAAATCTACATTGCCGACTGTGATCACTATTCTTTAGTCGACATCTGTCATAATTTCGGAGAGATTCATCGGGGAGTGTTATTTTGAGAGCTGCTGAAAGTGAACACGTTCTTTAATGAAACCATGGAAAAGAAATAATATCAGCCAATGATTTGATTTCTTTTTTTTATGGGAAAAGCTGTGCAGAAATCCAAGAGAAGTCGGTTACGGTTTATAAGGACCATGAAACTTGAATGACTACCATCAAATACCGATTTAGTGAATTTAAGCGTGGCCGAACATCCGTCTGATGAAGAGCGAACAATATGATCAATAAAGTTTTTCCCGGCAAACGTGCACCAAGAAGACGAAGATGATTCCATTAGCCGGAAAAGTTACGGTATATTCTCAATTGATTATTTGGAGAAGGGAAGGACAACCATAGGATAGTGATCCCGATTTATTGGATCGATTTGAAATAAAGGGAGAAGTTACAGCGTTCACCTTATCCTCGCTCTATTCCAATTGATCCAAACTACTGGCAGAGATCCCACACAATCCCGGAAAGAAATTTAACCATTCTTTTGATAGAATCTATATGAAAAGCGTCTTATCCTACATTAACGTTAAACCGAGATTCATCACTAAAAATAACTTTCTTCCACTCATCAAAAATTGCTTTTCATTTCGTCCAAATCAGCCAGTTTCTTTGTAAAATCCGATCGTCGACAACCTTCTCGGGACACATGCAGTGTTTAACAAAATTTCCCATTGAATATATCACCATTTCTAATTCAGTGGTAACTTGCTGTAATGATTTTCCCTAACAATGCCGAAATGCTCTCTTTTATACCTGTAACTATTAAAAAAATGAAACGTAATAGCGTTACATTTTTTATTGTTACAGGTATTATTATTGTTAATGTCTAAGCGAATCATAATTCACTTAGACATTAACAATAACAACAAGAACGGTAACAATTTTGTTTTCCATGACATTTTTCCACCATCCCACCATTTAGTTTAGGAAAATAATATATTTTTGGAATTTCAATTAAAAACACAATTAAAGAATAATGTGTTGACAATTGATAGATTTTGTAATCAACTTGGAAATATTTTAAAATATCTAAAAATATGCTGAATTAAAAAAAATCATTAATCGTCGCAACATAATGTAGTTGTTAGGACACGTATGTGTGTGTTTGTATTTCTTGATACCAAAGGTTTTTTTAATAGTTGCTTTAAGAGACAAAATATTAACTCTTCTGAATTCAACTTCCTTACTATCGGAAGGATCAATCCGTAGGAAAGGTCAATTTTTTTGCTTTATATTCAAATTACAAATTAATTGCCTTACACGCTCAGCTACCTACTGATTTTCAATTTCTTTGTTTCTGTTAAAGAATATCGATATCATTACAATATCGTTTATTAATCTCTATCTGCTTAGTAACCACCTTTCGTCATAAATAAACTCGTCGTAAAGATTGCAGAAATAATTTCATTAGAACGCAGCTAAACTAGTGCTATTCACTTTTTTGTATGTATTTTCTTGCCAAACTCGCAGCAAGGTAAGACACCACACATCCAACTGATCATTAGCCTTCTTTGACATCTCACTTCAGTGGACTAGAAAATGCATTGCTAAAGGGAATTTATGTGGTTTTAGGTAGAGAAATGCGCGGAGATGTTCGCGATAAACTTTGGAGACAACTAGAATCCGAAATCTTACTGCAGAGGCACAAGACTGTGGTTAGGGAATGCAGACGAAACAGCGTAATAAACAATCACACCGAGAAGGTGCCAACGAAAGCTGATGCTCCGACATTGAACGAAAATGGCGATAATTTCGGCGATATTCGAACTGTTGTGGTAAAACGAAAGCCCGGCCAAGGATTGGGAATAAGTATTACGGTAAGTATTAAGGGAGAAATTAAATGAAGTGATGTCAAATCCTTTGATGTCATCATGTTATCAACTATGGCAAGCGCAATATAGCGGGCCTCATCATTTTGCCCTATTAACTGGATATTTATTATTTATTGAGGGGTTCCATTTCGTTCGTTTCTGTGTAATTGCTAAAATTGGCTGTATTCATCAGAATAAACATGTTTAGGATTACGCCGCCATTTTGTCCTTTAGGCACTTGTCGGCTATGATTTTTTAGTAATAAGCACAAATTCCATACGTCTGCAAATATGGCGATCGCCAACTAAACATCACGCTGGCAATCTATCTAACTTATTAGGATGTCTGTCAAAACTTTTCAATCATGTACTATTGTTGTCAAAAGCATGGCATCGACTTGCGACCCAGCATTGATTTTGGTTCCATCTGATTTCCATATGAGGACTCCATCTTAGTTTCCAGTGAAGATTCTTCAAAATAATGGTACTTCTTAGTCTCGGGTTTTCTTTTATAATTTGGGGGCATCTTTAAACGCTTATCCCGAGTTACCTGCAGCAACACAGCATTTTATAGCGCATAAAAACAAAAATTGTCTATCGAAATATTGCGATATATTTGCAAATGAATGTTTAGGTATTGAAAAGTGAACGTTCCCGGTGTCTCTGGTGTAGTCGTTAACCCACCCATCCGGCAAACATAAGATGACAGGTTCGATCCGTTACCGGAACGAGGTTTCTTCAAACAATTGAGTATGTCTAAAGTATAAAGTATAGGGGTAGCCTCCGTCATCGGAGTTGCAACCTATGGGCTCCGTTAATTTTACGTACAGATTCGCTACTAGTCAACAGATGCCCATACAAAACCACTTAAGAAAACACAGCACTTTGTCCCAAGTCACCTGATTTTACGATATATAAAGAATGCTACGCCCTCTTACAAAAGGAAATAAACAAAAAGTTGTATGCTACCAACATAATTGACCATTTTTGATAACACTACAGTAGCTACTTTATTTCTCCAACAACCATTCTTCAGCTTAATTCAGTTCATTTTTTGTCACTAATTAAATATCAATTGAAATTGAACTTATGCTTTTGTTTATTTTATTTTAATAATGCTGTTTTACTTAGGGTGGAAGAGAACACGGTGTACCAATACTGATATCCGAACTAGAACCTAACGGACCTGCAGCTTTATCCGGTCAACTTTACATAGGAGATGCTATATTATCGGTGAATGATAGAGACCTACGCCAAGCTTGCCACAGAGAAGCTGTAGATATCCTAAAGCAACCAAGCGAAGAATGTAGACTTCAAGTTCAATACATAGCAGCCGACGATAGCGATAACTCTTTAGAAGAAGACGGTTACAATTTCCGGTAAATCGAACATCATCCGTTACAAGGATTACTTTCCGTAGCCGCATAATGCTGCACGCTTTTAGTTACAGGTTTTTCGATACGGAAGTGTGTAGCCCCAACGAATCGATCGCGTCACATTCCCTCAACCCGATCGGCGTCGCGAAGACCCCGACGGCACCGCGAACTCCAGACTCGACGTCTCAAAGTGGGTGAGTCAAAACAGCAACCGCAAAAGCAATGGTGCACCTAATATACAAAAGAGCATGAAATTCCAAAATGTCTTAGATTGTAAGTCCTAAATGTATTTTATATGAATAGAATTTATATGTACCTACACACGCAAATAAGATTTTTCTAAACAGAGACGAGAGTCGTTTATTTTATTTTTTAATTATTAGCTTAGTTGATTGGCTGTAGATCCTAAAATTCACGTTTTACTTTGTAAAATTCGATGTGTTAGTTGTTTTATAATTTTTTGTTTGTTTTTTATATATCACCCTATTTTCCTTTGTTATTTATAGTTCGTGCAATATAGTTTATTGATTGATTGAATTTTCTTCTTTTATTATTGATATAGCACCTTTTAATCGGATTTTATTTAAAGGAAGTCATTGAACTTAAAATCATAACGAATCAAGAAGAGCATCTTATTGATATATATGATGAAAATAACAATTAGTGAAGATGTACAACAACGAAAGAAAAATAAAATTGAAATCTAGGCTACTATGGCTGAATTTAATGAATACCTTGAATGCTAAAGATTTTGCATCAAAGTATTGATTGAGGCATTCCATAAAATTACTTGCAAAAACTGTAGAATAAGAACTGAAAGAAAGTTTCATATTTGCTTTCAATTCATTTTCATTTAATTATCGCTGCAAATTATGTATCGCATACGATAATTTTTCCTAGATTTATTTTTCCCGTAATTCATTTGTTACATTCTCGTCCATCACCAGGAGCGGCTGGTAAACTATTGCTGCGAAGCTGCGTTACAACGCTTCGATTCCCTCATGTATTTCCGTTACATATCATGTACATTGTACTATGCAACGGAAATACACGAGGAAATTAATGCGTTGTAATTGACCTCCCAGTCGCCACTATCCCTCGCTATACGCTATATTCAAGCACTACCACTACATGCAAGTCGTAATGTTCTGAAGTCCTGGTAATATGACTATTTTACCTTCTAATAAAATTCATTGGAATTACGATACTATCACTAACGTAGAGAAAATCATATTAAAGAAACAACATTCGATAGCTTCAAACTTGAAACAAATAATAAAATTTTCGCCACTAATTAATTTGATATAAAAAGAAACTACAGCTTTAATGTTTTACTTTAGCGCAAAATCTAAGGGCCAAAAGAAAAGACAGTAAATATTAAGAAGAAAAGAAGAAATAATACGTAAAATGTATGCACATTATATGAGTTTGCATGATGATTGTGTATATATTTTTGATAAGTAGATTTTTTTGAAGATGTATTGTTATTCGTTTTTTATACTTACACATATGAGGTCAAAAATAAACAATAAAATTTGTTTTGTAGTAGTATTGATTACATTATTATTTGTTGTATACTCTGAATATTTAATTATATTAATTCCAGAGAACATGCTACATTATCGATGCTTTATAAAATTATCCAAACCATTAATTTTAAACAATTTTACCAACAAGCTATAATGCCTATACATTAATTAGCAAAAGTTTAAAATAAAATTATTTCACTTACATTGTTTAAAATGCACTACCTTTATTTAATCCCAAAAAATGCCGTTCAAACAACATGGATAGCCCAAAGGATTTCAGTTATCACGCTTGCTTTATTGTAATCAGCAACTTGTTATTGCAGTACTAACAACTACAATTTATTTATTGACATTAGAAATGTCGATTGGATATGCTGCTACCTCTAGGAGAGAAGTAATGAGGTATACAAGTTTCTGCCAAGGAAAGTTATTACTCTTTATGAGGAGGCGAAAGGCCGTTGTACATTATATACCTTTGTATTAAACGTACAAGTAAATTCCCTGTCATTAGCGCCACAATGAATAGTGCGGTCCAGCAACCTATGTGAAAGTGATCCCTTTTCTGACCCATTTTCGGTTTCCACGGCGGCTTATGTTGCCATTACTCATCTTCGCCCCATTTACTTTAGATCCCAAAAGTCCTTTTAATTTAATTTTTTCTTTAAATTATTTTAAAGAAAAAATAGAATTTATATTCTATTTTTCGTTTCACTTGGTAATAAGTTGACAAATCTGATAATAAATAACGGACAGATTGTTAGATCGCGAACTCATGTGTCATATTACAGACTGTAATATTGTATTGTTAAAGAAAAGATATTTATTGAAAATTTAATTTGTATAAAGTATAAAATATTGTCTATATGAAATATATCGTAGTTTACCATGCTTAATATTGAAGAAATGCTATGGGTAACACAAGCCTGAAGAGACACCGAGGTAAGATAGCCTTTTTTAGTTCGAGTCTCCTTCAAAAGAGGACATATTTGGCTATGTGGTTTATTTTCAAAACAAATTCAAGTGTCGTGAAGTTTTAGATGTTTATTTCAAGGTTAGTTTATGTGTCCTCATTCAAAACGATGCGCGATCTTGTAACGTGGTTGATAACTGAAAATGATCCTTTAATTTCAATTAAAACTATTTTTCAATATTATAACAATACATATACTTGTAGCTTATAACCCCGTTGGGCCATTCACTACACATACAGAAAGTACTATTTCTGGAATTGAATGAAGGTATTGTTTAAAGTTTTTAATGAAATTTTATTCGTAAAAGTTTATGAACGTAAATAAATATAATAAAAGGTTTATTTTTGACCTAACAGTACACAAAAAATCCCCTTAAAAACAAACCCCTATTTTCAGCACTACATCACGACCCACGGTAGGATACGGTAGTCCATCGAACAACATCGGACTTTATAACGAGTCGTTCATTATCGATAAAGTAATCGAAACCTTACAGGCGACTGATATATCAAATCAAAATATTCCACCACCGACTGCCGATTTGATCTGCATGGACAACAGCACGATTGCCGCGGTACTACCAGAATTATCCAATAACGAAATCAATAGAAACGATACAGTTCCGCCAACCGACAATAACATAATCCTCAACACATCCTCTGCAAAAGATCAACATTTTAAAAAACTTCCTCCAATGACGGATGAGAATCTTAACTGTTCGAGCAATTCCCTTAATTCTGAGAATTTGTCGTCACCGATGCAAACTAGCACTGATATGTTTTTAGATTCTGAGATTTTATCCACGGACATCGCTTCGAATGATTCACAATCACCTAAGAACTTAGATAAGAGCGGCAAGCAATTGAATGATTCGGATTCTCTACTCGAGATGAAGAAATTTAACGAGTTCTGCTTAAGTTACAAGAAGTCGAGTTTATATGGTTCCATCGAAACATTTTCGAATACTAAAAGCGATCAGAGTCTTTTAAATTCTGCCGATAGTTACGATAGCTCCCCAATTCACAAAGCAAATCGCGACTACCAGAAAATACAACGCAGGCACAAAACGAAGAAGTATTTTGGAGTTAAAACACTACAAAGCATTTTCAGCAAACACGCTGCTTATTCTGACGTTTCCAGCACAGCTTCAGATTTTGGCGATGAATTTTTATCGAATCACAAGGCGGAAAGTTGCTACAAAGAGATTGATAATGATAACGAATCGGTGATGAATGTAACCTCAACAATCAGCGCTAATACTCAAAATAACAATCCGGAAGTGGAAAACTCGTTTAATTTCCACTATAATCTATCCGATACGACTCCACAGTTTGAAGAAAACATCCATCATATCCTATCGGAGATGTTTCGAAGAAATTTCGATGCGCAAAAGGTAGAGAGCAGCACTATGTCGGCAAAGAGTCCCTCGGCGAGAAAATCTTTACGAGTTGGAAAAGCGTTGAGATTATGCCCGAACGAAGAAGTCAAATTCACTTCGTCCACCGAGAATGACCTCAAAAGAGAGAAGCTATTGGCGAGGTATGTTTATAATGCGAACTGTTTGAACGCCGAAGGAGTTGGCGATCCTGATTTTGGAACACCAGTTTAATTAGAGTATAGGAGAATAGAATAGATAGATAGATAATAAGGCATTAAAAACAACAAATAAAAGAAGGTTGTGTTTTAAATTCTACTGCGCAGATCGTTCGAAAAATCGTAGAGTATATCTGTACATATATTAATGAATGTAGACAAAGCGGTTTTACAATTATGGTCCATGGGTACTTTAGCAATACGGTGATTAACCGGTACTGAAATTACCAAGGTTATTTCAATATATTCCGACGGCGTCTCTATTTAGATATTGTAATGGTACTACATATGTACACCTTGCTCAGCTTGTGCCAATGAAATGCGCGGGTAGAGAAGAAATAAACTGACATAAATAAACAACTGCGCAATTCATCCTAGACCCATTTGTACCGGTGCAAGAAACATTATTTTGTAGAACCTTTATTAGCTAATAGTAGTGAATTTAAAGTCTCAATAAAGAAATGGCGAGTGTAACCAACATATTCGACCTGAATCAAACTCACAATCCCAATGTTACTAACAATAGTAAATGTGCGCATGTCCCAAAGCAAAATGTTGTGGAATTTTTATAGTAAAATCTGGCTGCGTCGCAAACAGTTTAATAGATTAGAGCCAGTTAGAGATTGCGAGTTTTTCTGTGTGAATTTCTTTGCATAAAATTGCTCAGATTATTGCATCGTTAGAAATGGTTCTTAAATGACAGATAAATTGAACAAGGTGTATGTTGTTTACATTCTAAATTGGTGTAAGTATACTCTACGCTTTTCGTATGTATGGAATGATATACTAAAAAAATCTAGTGCAAACTATTAATATGTAATGTACAAAACTTTTAAATCATTTCTAAATTTTATTGAGGTAACACAGATAATAAAAAATAATCAAAACTGAAAGCATTTATCCTCACTAAACAGGCAAGAATATTTATTAAAACTTTTGAAATTTCCTCCTTTTCAAAAAATATCATCTAATAATTTGGTATTAATTTAAATTTCATCACAGCCAAAATAGTAACGTCCAAAAAATATTAACTGCGAAATTACAATTTTTATCTCAGGTACAGTGTTGTATAAAGCACAGGATGTCCTAAAACTTGACGTACGGATGACTTTCCTCGTGAAAGAAACATCCATTTGAGAGGAAAATAATTGCAAAGTTACCAAAGCAATTGTGATATTATATTGTGTTGCCGTATTGGTCATCATTAAATACAAACCACAACGAAAGAAATGAATGTTAAAATACCAGGAGTCACAATTACAATAAAACGGTGAAGTTTAGAAACAAAAACAAAAGACAACTGTAACACCGTGACCATCATTTACTGTAATTTCATGGGCGTAACCAGAATTTGGTCAAGGGAGGGGGCAAATAGAGTTGATATTTTGTATGACCGGCAATAAGAAACGAAACTGAAATTATTTCAGAGATTTGGGGAAAGGGGGCATGGCCCCTCCTTGCCCCGCACTGGCTACGTGCATGTGTAATTTACTAATAAATAAAGAGCATCGGTGTCTGATATAAGCAAGAAATCAAAGGTTGCATTCAACGGACGTAACTGTTATGAGAACGCCTGCTAGATACTGATGCTACCTTCCACTGCATCGAATGATACGTCACGATGGGTCAATAGTTTTAAGGAGCGGACGGGCGTCTCTTGTAGCGCTTTTACCGGTACCAATTTGGAACATGTTGTAGTAGTAGTTGTAGTAGGATGACGTCTGACAATGACATATAACGTAACATTCAACAGACGAACTAGTATGCTTAACTGCTATCGATGTTCTACCGATGGATAGGAGCAAATCCGTCTGCCGAATGCAACCAATAATCAATGATGTGATAAAATATACCACAGATCCATTTACTACGGTTCGAACTTATCCGTTACAACTGCGCTTCGTGAACACTGATAAGTATTATAAATAAAGATAAATTTCTAAAAATGATTTTGTTTAATGACTAGTATTCCAAGTTTTGGGACGCTCTGTGCACATTTTTGTACATTACATAGCTTCAAAAAAATAATTCATAATTGTTGATGATTGTAAAAATAACGTAAGTATACACGATTAACTCCAAGGGATGTTTGTCCCCTAAATTAAATTCACTCCTTATACATCTCCAACAATCTTGAATTGATTTTATTTGAAGTAACGTATGGGTATAACGTATTTATTAGCTTCCATTTAAACCATAGAATGTTCTACAATCTTCTATTAGTGAATATGATATTTGTATGCCGCGACTATTTTTTAAAAATCACATATTACGTACAACTACAGTAATATTATTTTCTTCTATTAGAATTTTACGAAATAGATGTGTTTTATAGAAGAAAAAGATACACAAAGGCCTTCTTTGTATAAACGAAAACAAAATGCTTTAGCTTTTTTACAGTATTAGTAGTTATTACGTAATATTTACAGAAGAAATAAATATATTGTGTTTCAAAAAAGAAAGGAAAAAAAGTAAAACCGTGTGAGTTTTATATTAGAGTAGCTGTTCCGTATAAAAATAATAATCCCGCTAGTATTTAAGTTTTAAATAATGCTCAAATGCCCCCGTATTTAAGTGAAATATATGATCAAAAAATACATAAGGACTATTTAACGCTATTCTAAAACAAAAAAAAAAAACATTTTAATTAAGAATAATAAATTTTAACTTAGTAAACTACACATTCTTCGATTAATTAATTACAATGTTTATCATTAATACATATCTGTGAATTAATAAATCTCTGCTACAATATATTCTTGGGTTTTATTACTTTGATCCTTAAACTAAAACAAAAAACTAAAAACTTATTCTTATTTCATAAAATATTAACATGCGAAAATTAAGATAGCCTCGAGTGTACTTTCGATAATTTATTATAATCAGGCTAGCCACCACAACATGAAAGCAATATGTCAAATTAGAACCAACCTAACAAAAGTGACAAATGAAAGTTTTACAGACTTTAGAAAGAAAGTACTCGTGTTCTCAATGTTTGTAAACATAAAACAATAAGAAATTATTAAATGTGATGACTACTTCAAGAATTGTACGTGGCACGAAGGGCCGTATTATCATTTACGTTTGTGCGATATTATTAGTGACTGGTATAATTGCATGTTATAATAACACGAGAGTTGAATTAGAAAATGTGCAAAAATCAAACGATTTATGTCATCAACAACAAGAAAATTTGTCGACGCAATTGCAGGGTAATTTTAACGTTTTAATATTCCTCAAAAGGTAGCGAGTTAATACTTTCTTTGGTAGTGATATCAGATTATAAACAGCGATTGGAAAAATCGTTGAAAACGGAAAAATCTGAACACCAACAAGCTAAGGCAGAACTGGAATCTAGAGTAAATGAAGAGAAATTGAAACACCAAAAGGCATCTGAGGAAGCAACACTAAAGTTTAATTCGTTACAGCAACATTTTAATTTACTTCAGGTAATATAGGTTAGAAATAAAATATCACTGGATGTTTACATGCAAAAGTTACAGACCGAACATGAAGACTTCAAAACAGAGTGTAGCAATAAACAAAAGGAACAATTAGGTATAATAAATAATTTACAGTCAAAGCTGAAAGAGGTGCAAGGTCAATTGCAACAATGCGAAAGAGAAAAAGAAAATTCATTGGAACATCTCAAGGTATACGCGATTAGAAAAGGAATTACAGCCGATAATTCAGTCATTATTCTAGAGTCAAATTGAGCAGCTAAAGACGGAGAAGTTAAATTTAGAAAACCAAGTTAAGGAAATTTCAAAAAGAGAGGATATACATAAGCAATCGGTAGAAACAAAGGTGAGTTTATACTTAACTACTAAAAAAATTTTTTAAATCAGCGATAAATTCATAACTGCTATCATATATGTACATAATTTTATTTGGTATCTGTTGATGGTTCCAAAACACTCTGGAAATAATTTTGAATAACTGCAAATGTTTGCTATAGGATAAGGTTGCACAATAAAAAAAAATTAAAGTGTTTTAGACAGCTAATACTATAGCAACTTATTTTTTTCATTATCAGAACAACTTCCTAAGAATTATCCTAAAATAATGTGCAATGTGTTTGTTAGATATCGAGTAATGCCATTACTCGATATCTAACAAACATGATTTCGAACAGATTCTAGTCTATCGTTAACGTTTTCGATAAGCTGCAAAATCTTTAGCGATGCTGGAGAAAGCGACTTTTTTCAGCCTTAATAATTTTTCTGTCTGGGATTTCTCCCTAGATCGAAGGATTTCATTTTAAATGAGGGAGAAAAGGATTTTTAACTGCATTTATTATATTTGTATACAACCAGCGCCATCTAGTAGGCACTAGTGTGCAATTAACCTCCTTATTAAATTTATCTACTACCCCTACTACTCAAATACAACTATTTAAATCCTCGGGCACCTAAAATATTGCATACTCTGCATTAATTGGATTTGGTAATAAGCCTACAGAAACGAGTACACTTTCCGTGCACTTTACTAAATTAGTAGAGATTAAACAGACTCGTGTTTCGTCGAGTCTCGGGGAAACCGGTAAGCAACACAAACCCATTCCCATGAGACGAGTCTTTCTAATGTCTGCTAAACAGAAATCCAAAAAAAGCAATAACCTGAGACACATTATAAACAAACTAACTAGTATTTATTGTAACTTTTGTTGCAATAATTGAATATTTACTGCAACTGGTATACTCACGCATTTCTTTCATGCAAGAAAAAAAAAACACGTCTTGCATAGATAACCCACATTTTACGATGTCTCCTATTCGTATAAGCAATATTCGCTTTAGCCAAAGGGTAATTGTGGTCTACTGATCAAAATCTTTCAGCTTCAGTTAATTTTTTTTAATACAATTGGTCGCTTTTAAATATACATATCAAATGATTTAGATGAAGTATTTGCGAGCACTCGCAGTTATGAGTGTAAGAATCCGTTTTCGCAACAATGGGGAATACTAACTAATATTTGTATTAATTTGCTAAAAGATAAACGTTGTTTTCTTACAGGTGTGAAAATATTTAATATTCTCTTACATACTTAGATACATATTACCGAAGTTATCAATTTCTATTATATATTTGACATCTATTTTGATATTGATATATTATTAGTTTACTTTACATAAAATTCCATTGTTGTCAGGGGCAACGAAGGTAAAAGAAGTCAAAACCGCATAAAAAATTTTGCAAAATACAAATTATTACAAGTAGTATAAAAATAAAATAGATGCACGATGTAGAAACAACAACAGATAACGATACGCTTATCTCCTTATTCGATGAAATTTTATTGTATTCGGCACACTCCGCGCCACACAAGTTTAATTAATTAATCCAGATCAGTTGTTTCGAGGATGCGTGGATCCTCATTATCAGCTGTTTCGAATTAACTTATCAAATATATATTTTTGGTAAAAATATTTTAGTACCTATTAAGGTAAGTTTTGCATAAATTATTGTCTGGTACTTAAGGTAAGAAAACGAACCTGGTAGGATGAGGGTTAACATCCTGCGAATTATCTACTAATATGCAGTTTCACGTGTATGCAAAAAAGCTAAGTTGTTAGAGCAAAATAATACAATTTCACTATTTGCCGCTAAATAAAATTTAAAATATATGTCGTCACGTATACCGTATTGGAACCATGGTCACAACCACTGTTTTGAATCGAATCTGCTGCTTTGTGTTGTTGCAGGAGAATGGTAGTTGGTTTAAGCAGATATTATATGCACAAAATATTAAATTCAAATTAAAATTTTTCCTCACAGTAATTATCGTATGTATTTCACATTTAATTTACTGAAGAAAAGTAGATAAGGGTAGAAGGACTTGTTTATAAAAACAATTTTTTGGATCTCTTAGTAATACAGAATGTTCTAATTAAAAAATTCAAACTGATTAAGAAACTTTTTCTCTAAATTGCGTAGCGGAGAAATTATCTACATCTACGCACTCAGTGAATACATTATATACCTTAAATTTCGAATTTATTGAACCCACCATACACATAATTATGCTGCAATTTATTCTTTTATTTAACGATCTATACGTTTGCAGAACCAAAATGCGGAAAACCAAGACACGCTTCAGGCACCGAACATCTCAGACACAGGCTCGCCAAAACCAAGCTATTCAAAACAAATTTCTGTTGATGGTGCTGAATACAAAATCTCCGCCAATAATGTTGCAGATTTACCACCAAATAATGCCGATGAACAGAATAAAGTCGATCAATTTGGCGAAAACGCAGCGAAAGATAGTTTGCCGCAAGTTGTTCTACCACCACCACAAAAAGCTCAATCAAGCACACCTAATTCTAGTTTAAAAAATTCCAAAGTTAGCTTAGGTCAAGTACCGCCGCTAAAAGTACCGACGTTAACGCCTGAAACGCCACAAAATAAAACGTCCGAACGAAGTATTAACAACAACCCTGAACCAATTCCTTCGCCAAGTAAAAAGTTACCAGAAGGCGTTGTTGCGGTACAAAACTTTCCGGTAGAGGAAAATGAACCCGATACGAATTTAGTTAACAATAGGTATAGAAACGTAGCCGAAGATGCAAAGGAGAAGGAAAAATCGGCGGGAGATAAAATTATAATGGATGCGCAAGATAAAGAGAATGGTGCTAACGAAATATTTGATGTAGGCGGCGGCTTTAATGAAGATCCGAATATTGGAGGAAAACAAGAGGAACAGAAGAATAGGATAGACGTGGAATATGATCATTTTCAGCAGAATGATCCAAATATAGATGAAAATGAAGATGGTAAGTAAATATACTAGATTAAAGATGGTGTTGTGGCAGTGTTGGTCTACTCATAATTACCTTCATGATGATGATTTGGTGAAATAACTGATTTAAAATCGATAATTCGGTTTGGTAAGTTTGCTCATTTTTTAAAATTTATATCGTGTACGTAAGTCGGCGATTATAATAGCCATTAAATGAATTTTCTTGTAGTAGTAGAGTAGAAGATATTTATCGACGTTTTACACGACGAACAATTAACTCAAGCTCAACACGTTTTTAAGAGTTTTGTCTACCATTTCTTAAAGGTATTTACTGCTACCACATTAGCTCCACGCACAATGCATACAAACTGTTCCTTGTTTGGTGTGAGGTAGTAGGCTCAAAAACGATACGATAGCACGTAGTTTTCTAGTACGTGTTTACGCTTCTATCATTGCTTATCCGCTGAGTATGGTGTACAATTTAATTATTACAAAATCATTTCGTACAATTTGGAAAATTAGTAAAGTAGTGCCAACCAGTTTAAGGGCAGCGATCTATAGACCCAAAAACACTTTTGACGAACTTTGCCAAAGCATAATAATAAGATTCTTACCCTATTGCAGGATACCACTTATCGTCCTTTACCTTGTAACCTGACCTCACGCATCCAAAGGAAAATAACGACCACCATCAAGAGCTCTATAACCCCCAAAGACATCAAAAAATTACTAGAGACTATAAACTACCCAAATTTTATGGTCTGCCTAAAACCTGCAAGTCATCATGTATAGACAGTTCGACTTACAAATTGCCTAAACATCTAACCAAACTCTATATCGGCGGTACAGATTCTTTTATTTTAAATTCCGCCTCCGACCTACAGGACATATTAATCAACTTCGATGTAAAATCTCTGTTCACAGAAGTCCCCATTCCTGACACCGTCCAAATTATCAGCGACATGTTATCGGCCCACTCTATCATCGGTCGTCGCTAAAACCTTCGTGCAAGTGTTCAAATCCTATCATTCTACTATTCAAAACCGGAATGTTGGTTCAGATACATTGATGACACCTTCATCACGACCTTCATGACGACTCTCATTTCTAGATGTACTCGTTCTCGCTACTCCACCTGCAAATTAGGACATACGATCGGAAGCCGACCCACTCGGACCGCTATATGAACGCCCTTACCCACCATCATCCTGTACAAAAATAGGCTGTAATATACATTATTTTGTTAGTTAGTTTAGCGACGTTTTCGCCCAAGAATTGACACATGTGACCGACTTCCTCGTCGAAAATTATTTTAACAAGCGATACATCGCAATCGTACTTCGAAACAGCTTACCGTTTCCACTCAAGATCCTGCGGCCACTACTGCTTTACTATCCTACATTCAAGGGGTTGCGGGTAAAATAAGCAGACTACTCCAGAGACGTAAATTCGAAATAATTTTTAAACACTCGTTAAAAATTTATCCGATTTATTACATGCATTAACCGAGCACAAGCTGGAAAACAGCCACTAGATTTTATGTAGCGATACTCTTCATTGATGAGGGTAATTTCTTCCTATCGCAGTAACAGAACCGCCTATGTCTTTTACAATGGGTACTCAATATGTCAATATTTTTCTTAATAATTTGCTTGATAAACTGCAATGTGTGTTCTTATCATAAGACGTCCTGAAAATCTAGTCTTATTAATACGCTGATCGATCGCCATTAGTTGCAGACTTACCTTACTCTTGTTAATGACTGATGTATTCTCAATAGCATGCTTTTAAATATTACCAAATGTTTAGTAGTCTCTTACACCAAACGCTCTAACCCGATCATTTTCAATTACACTATTCAATTTATGTTGGTTATAAGAACAGAGAAAGTAAAAAGTTTGGATTTTCATTCAGTTCTATATTTTTCCGTTCTAACCAAATTAAATAATGCTAAAATAGCTGGTATTCTGCCTGCCACTGGAAGGTGCCAAAAGATCTCTGGCTAGTCGTTTCAAATGTTGTTGGAAGCGCGCCGATGTCGCCGGGTAGACGGTAACATGTCCACTTTCTCATGTGTTCTTTATTACTCTATCTAATAAAGCAATAACCTTAGTGTATATTTACACTAATAACTTTTCTATTTTTCAGATGATGCCGATTATGGAAACCATATACCGAAAGAAGTTGCCATTAGAAATTAAGTTTCTTGATGAAATTGAAGAACCGCAGTATTCATATCTTCCTTTCGCGTGTAATATAGCATCTTCAAGTAACCTTTCCACTCATAACAAAAATATGACATAGACCCTTTCGAATGATTCTTTGCGAATGGCTTTTTTGTAAATGTGATACATGTCTATTATATCGTATTATTTTCTATTGAATTATAACTTATCAAACCGCTACACATCGATTTCTGTGTATATGTGCATGTTCTATTTGTAAATAATGCTGGGCCAGTGCATAAGTATTAGATATGTTACGTAGAGATAATTTTGAAGACAATTAGTAAGGGTTGATTATTTAATATACATAATGATTAATTAATTTTCTTAAAGGAATGTACGGATATTAAAAACAGGTAGCATGTTGTATACAGTATGTCTTTAGATTGAATAAAGGGAGTTTTTACTTAAAATGGGCAGAACTATATGTATATAACAGTAAATAATTCCTTATTTTTAATTTTTCCTGAAGTTACTTAACTTTCCGTCCATCATTATCTCGAATGTTAGTAATAAAAAAAGAATATAGGCGTTTTCCTATACTATTACGTCAACCACTTTGCTTCCAAATCGACAGTTGAATACTGCAATGACTTTACAAAGAGAAATGGTCTATATATTATGTTTATAAAAAATACTGGTTTCGTTTTTTCTTTTTCAACTTCCTTCATTTTTTTTTGCTTTTTTTTCTATTCCTAATTCCATCTTTATTTTCCATCGCTATTTGTGAACTAAGTTCTGTAAGCAATAATTAAGTAATCTATGGATATAGCCCAACTACATAAACTTGCTACTATTGTAATCTTTCATCGGAGGTCGTGTTTGGTACAATCTTATTTTTGCGGTTTTTCTTTTTATGTACCTCTGAAAATTCTCTCTGGTGGAACAAAATTGTAGGTAGCTAGTCTGCTTTGTTAAGCTTCTAATCATTTGAAAAGAACAGCGGCCATTTTGTTGAGCTTCACAGTCGTTATGTTCGAATTTCTAATTCTTTAATTTTCTAATTCTCTCGGTATTCCAAAGATGTTCATTACATGCACAAGCTTCATTGTAAATACCGAATCGCCTACCGATTACAGAAAAGGATTTGAACGAAACTGTCTGGCTGGTAGAGCAAATTGAAAATTTTAACATCGTGGCGTGTAATGAAGTGACACTTTCAGAACAAAACCTTCAACCCTTATACTCGTGTACGTAATTTTCTCTGTAATATATTTTTTTTTTTCTGAGCTAGGTTACAAATGACAAAAAAAGTCATTATTTGATTTTTATTTTTAAGCTCTCGATGTAACATATCTATAATTGTGTGCCACATTTACTAACATTGTATATCGATATTTCCTAACTTGTACAGGCTACGTATTTTTTAACAATATATCTTTACCGTTTTTGAGTATACATTGGCCTTTTTTTCTCAAATTTAATGGAACTATTGTATTAATAAGCAATATTACGGTTTCATATTTACACATTTTAAAGTGTACAGTAATCCAAACAATCCTATTTACATTTAACGTACTAACTCCCTGTTCACTTTGTACAGATACTTAACAAGGAATTATTTTTCTTAATTAATGTGATTTTTTATACTCTTGTATGGCCAGTTACCTCACAAGACACGATTGGTAGTTAAGGTCAACCATAATGCAAAAAAATGTAATACGGAAAAAACTAAACACACAAATGGAATATAATTTTTAACAGTGCATTTTATTATATCTATCAACTTTTCTATGTGTATTTTGAAGGTTTTAATAATAAATTCGGTTCATTTCTTGCGATGCACATACTGAACTTGGATAATAACGAATCTATTGCTTATGGTAATACGCTATTTGTTCCTAAATAGTACGCATATTTCAATACATGTAAATTTATAAAATGCACTGTTTTTATACATTCCTGGATTTCATATTGTGAATATGTTTGTACAATTTATGTCCATTATCTAATAAAATTAAAAAAGAAAAAACGTAGGTAGCTTGCTTTTAAATTTTTGTTAGTTAAAAAAAAACAGCCACTTAACAAAATCAATTCTTTTATTAGTGATACATATAGTTTAGGATTAAAATTACAATCAACAAATCATTGGAATAGAAAATTATCATATATGAAAAAACTTAGCTTATGTTTTAAAATATTATTCATGCAATTTACCAAATTGTTTGGTATAATTTTCAAATAACTTCTGCCATTGTGTTCTTGTTTCATCGTTTCCGTATTTCACCTCGAATTGTTGAAATTTCTTGTGTAATGTTCTCATCTTTTTTAAGTTTAACTTTTGAGACACCGCCCTTTCAAGAACTCTCCTAAAATATCCAATTTACCTATCGCATTTTGCAAAATTACTTCTCATTTATTTACCTAGCTACATCAATTTTATTCTTCTTGACTAGTTGATCTACGTAGCTCGTCCAAACATCCACCCTCCTCGGATTGGATTGTAACACAGTTTCAAATAAAGCTTCAGCTTGGCAATCTTCTCCGTAAGTAAATTCCATCGTTGCAAATTGCACTGTTAAAGGAATATCTACAAGGACAAACCTCATACATTTTAGCGTAATTTCATATCGCATCTTACTTACGTGTTGCATAGTTTGTTAGGGTGATCAAGGCAATATTTCTCAACTTTCTCGCTTCATCGAAGTTCTTTTGTTGATAATATATTTTACCGATATTTGTGTACATCTTGGGATTTTGCTTAAATTTAGCACGAGCTTTCTTTATGTAATCCGCAGTTATGCTTTTTTTGGAGGAACTAACAATGTTAATTGCTTCCATGTATATGGTAAAATCATCGTTGCAACGTACGGCTTCATCAAACACTTGCTTAAAAGTCTCCTGAAATGGAAATGAGCAAATTCGAAATAAAATCGGTTGAGCGAACAAGAAAGAAAGCCGGATGCCTTCAGAGTGAAGCAATATTTTGAGAATTTGTCAAGTTTAGCTGGTGATTTCTGTTACCTAAAGCAAAGTGTAGTGAGAAAGAAGCGAAAAGTAAAATGGCAGATCAATTAAAAAGGGTAACACGGTTTATGTGGCAATTCCTGTGAATATACAACATAATTTCAAACTATTGTAGAGTGAGATTATTTAAAATTATTTAAACTTTGTAATACAAAATTTTGTGTGGCGAACACTGCGTTTTACATTACATCTCCTTGGTTATTTTCTTAAGAGAGTACAGTTCTTACGACACAACAGATATTTTTTTTTTATATCAAAACCATAAAGTAACCCCTAAATAGAAGCGCCACTTAATGACTTAAAATGCAAACACAATACTAACACCATCAAGCATCTGCGTCGGTGAACTAACATGCGACCATGCTCAAAGAAAAGCGGCTTCTTACGAAATTTCGGTTTGCATTAAATATTTTAGTCGTTTGTGAAGAAATCTGCAAAGTATTTATGTGCTTATATCTTTATGACTTTTAATGATAGCGACGTGGATCCAAACGTAGAAATCGATAAATTTCGTCAGAAGCCTCTTTCTTTCAGGCACAGTCACATATATATACGAATAGATGGAGAGTCGATCCTATGGTCTTACCCTACCTTGATCGAATATATACATACGCATGACACGAAACCGATAGCAATGTTCTTTAATCAATAAAGAAATGTGAGTAATTCGGATGAGAGTATCTAATTAAAGATACTCTAATCACGGAGATTGTCGAATTATATCGCTATATCGACCTCTACAGAATTATGCAGTCTACTCCACAGATTGTGCTAGCACAAGAAGTCGAAGAATGCTACCCTCGCAGATTCTGTGGAGTAGACTGCATAATTCTGTAGAGGTCGATATAGCGATATAATTCGACAATCTCCGTGATTAGAGTATCTTTAATTAGATACTCTCATCCGAATTAGTTAGCTTAAACATCGTATATATACGAAAGAACTTGAATTACAGCTACTACCTTCCACAGAGGTGTACTGATGAGCTGTGATACAGCGAAACGCGTATACACATAGTGGTTGGTGGTAGCTGGTTCATTAAAAATATTCATTATAAAGAAATGTGAGATTTAGACCAATTTTGTCGATCAACCCTTATTCGGAACGGTAGAGGGGATATTCGTTCATAATTCAAATCTCAACTCTCAGTTCCTTGACATTTTAGTTTTGATGTAATTACTTTATTTGGAGGTACATCAAAACTAAAACGTCAACTGCAACCAACGAATATCCCCTCTACTGTTTCTAAGATCGCCTCTCAATCTGTATATTTTGTTGATGTTTTCGACCAATGAAATTCTTGACGAAATTCGGTGTAATAATGAAATGTGTACATTGTGTACGTAATGTAATATTGTGTCAAAGACCTTTAAATAGAACGAAGCAGGTATTGTAAATACAAAAAATAAATATGAATCGGAATATTGTCAGATGCCTAATGACAAACAATATGATTTGCGATTTTCCTATAAACGAAATCAACGTTCGTAATTCGATGAAACACATACTTGATTTCTTCTCAAAATGATAGTTTTAACACCCTGTAATCAACATAAAACCAAGCGTCAAACTGACATTTATTCATCCACCAAATCCAACCAGCTGCATTCTCAACATCCAAAGAAGGCCGTGATTGTGCTTTCGTAATTTACGCAAAATTCGTTTTAGCTGTCAATTTTAAAAAATCAGCATGAATTATTGCCCGTACTTTCAGTCTCCTTTTACCGATATTACAGGAGCGATGATTAGTCATCAGTGGTTCGGTAGATGCGCAAAAATGGAGATGAAATTTGTCGACTGTATGGAAGCGTACGGTGTGCAAAAGGGCTTGGAAAAATGCGCAGGTATATTGGAAGATTTAAGAGAGTGCACCTCTAGAACGAAGCAACTCTCTAGAGCTATTACGATGCGTAACGAAAGGCACAGACAATATCGAGCTGGTGAAAGATCAAAAGAAGACAGATATGCGGAACCACCGCTATTCGATTCCTATTAAAATACGGAATTTTGTTAACTGTTAGGATTGGAAAATATATCCCAAAATATTGTTTTTTTTTTCGTCTAACTTGCTGATATTTTGTTTCTAAAATAATTAATTAAATAAACCTAATATTCGCAGCTCGTTTTCTTTATTATTTTAATGTCTTACAAGGGATGATCCCGAACCTGAAAATTCACAACGTTATGCCATACTCAATGATAGTATTATCTTAATCATTAAATTTAATTACATCGAAGAAACCAAGAAAAATCGATCTTTTTACTACTCGCCGACGGAAGCCAATATATTAATTTATTATATCTTTGTTAGTCGCCAATATTGATAATTCCTTGGTATAGTTGGTTTACGCAAGTTTTATAACTTGCCTTTTCAATCCCGTAATTAATATTATAGCGTTTTTGATTGGAAACCAAAATGCTCCACCGTAGACTGTTCTACGATTGGTCGTGCAATGATTATTGATGTCGTAGATCTCACTGGGATCTTCCATAAATTGATGACAAACAGGTTATATCAACTAACCGTTCACGTGGTCCACTTTAAGCATTAGTAAAGTTATGTACATACATGACCAAGTTCTGCTGGGTTGACAAAATGAGTATCATTGAAGTAGTTGAATTGAACATTAAATCTTGCTGAGAGCAATAGAATTTGTCAGTCGAACACAAAATACGCTCTCGGAGCAGCCTGAGAGCACTCTGGAGCAATCAACCGAAAAGCTATTTGTTATTTTTGATACATTTCCACGAATACTACATATATATCAACTGCACTTACGTCTGTCCCATAATTATTCTCTACACTCAAGTACGTTATCCACAGATTCATTCTTTCCTGTTCAGCCGTTTGGTCTACCGTTTGTAACGCTCTTTTCATCACACTACGTGCCTTATCAAGTTCTGCAGTCTGAGTATAAAAAAAAAGAAAACGAATTTTCATAATAATACACGACGGAAGCAATAACTACGTACCGACAAAAGGAAGGAAACATATTTCGCCCAGAGTTCTGAGGAATTAGGTTCGGCTAGCAACCTTCTATCGAACTGCTCGGCACTTTCCGGCGTACCCTTCGGTTCAGCAAATTCCAATTCTTTCTTTCTCAATTCTTCCTCTTGCTGTTTTAAAAGCTCAGCTTGTTCCGCGCGTGTAAGTTTCTTCTTCTTGGGTTTGGAATTTTTCTGAAAATAAATAAAACGTAAAGTCATAATATTTAAAAACTATTAATTTGCTAAAATTAATAACATGAAAAAACAACCGATATTTAATTGCTCCGGATACTCTGATTGAGGTTCGTAGTAGCTCTCATATTTCAAGCAGAGATTTTTCTGCTTCAAACCTATGCACCAAAGAACACTAAGCCTCTTAAAGCATATTCACATGAATCTGACCTAATGACGAGGATGGTATGATAAATACCCGTGTTAAGGAAGATAATACAATGTTTTGCGCACTACACTCTCAGTGAAGCGATGTTCCAACTTTTTTAAGCCATCCAAACAATGGATTTGTCGAACTTTGCAAAATAAGCACATGTTCCGTTACCCTTCGTCCCTCTCTAAATAATCCGTTAAAATTATGTCTGACGAATCTTAAAAATTGTTACTGCAAGTTTCCCCTTGATGCACATTCGCCGGGGAAACCCACGTCACCGGCTTGCCTTTGATTTCTAGCGTTTAGTGGTGCCTCAATATCTCATCCTAAGTCACACAGCATCGCACAAACTCACTCGTATTGTCTCGAAGCATGTGCAAACACTATAAGATTTCATTTGTGATCAACCGTCAATAAACACGGCACCTATTTCGCCGATATTGATCAAATCACCAACTTGTCACAAATGTGACAAGCTGAATGCTCCTCATGAAAGACGGATGTTCGGCCACGCCTAAATTTTTGTTCTCTTTGATTTTTGTACACGTTTTCCCATAAAAAAGAAATTAAATCACTGACCGGTATTGTTCTTTTTCCATGATTAGAATCATGGAAAAAGAAAATGAATGTAACTGTAGACAGTTACATTCATTTATTGTAGTGCGCTATGATATGCTGCTATTATATATGCATAGAAGAGCAAGCCATAGACGCTTGCGCTATTGCCTCATTCATGTCAACAGTGTGTATCCAGCATTCATCAGATTATCACGTAAATTACTATTGTAGTTGTTTCGAAAATATGCTATGCATTAAACAAAACTATACAATAATCAGAATAAAGTTAATAACTAACACTCTAAAACGCACCTTAAAAACATAATTTTCATATAAAAAAAAATTATTACCTCGGTCGTATCTTCATCGGAACTTTCTTCAGGTCCACTATCATCTTCGGAGTCAAAAAAGCTCCCAACACCCGGCGGTACAAATTTTTCGGGGCTTGACGATCTATCATCATCAGATGTTGTACTGCGATCCGGATTTATAGAAAATGACACTCTTCGCTTACTGGTAACTAAAAAATTACATAAAAATGGATTTGCAAAATAGAGCTACCTGTAAAGTGACTCCATGCAATCAATAAGCGAATGACGTCGTGATAAAAAAATTGGTTTACTTTTTCGAACTAGAATACGTTTTATTCTAAGCTTTGAAATGAACGCACATGGACAAATAAGCAAAACGTAACACTAGTTATAGCTTAGGTGTAACTTACTTGGGTTAGTGTAAAACCCAAAATGGCTATTTCCTGAATTATCATTAGCTGACACTCGAATGTTAACGATTTATTTGAAAAATATTTAAGCGAAAAAAAATTTTTCAAAAAAATCAAAAATAAGCCAACTCTATTATACGGATCGGAAACATGCGCGATGAATTAATGAGAAAAATATTACGCGGAATTTTTGGAGGGAGTACGATGGGAAAGACGAATGAATAAAGAAGTATATTTTATGAACCAAAAATTAATGATGTGGTTGACGCAAGAGGATTTACAAATGGCAAGGCATTTGAAAGAAATGAGAGAAGAAACGATAGTGAAAGCAATAGGTTGGAGAGGACCGGAAGAAAAATGGAAGAAATATGAAAATAGAAGAAGCCATCTCGGATGCTTTAAAGGAGAAACAAATAAATTAAGAGATTTAAAGTAAGAAATAGGAAGTACTGGAAACAAATTACACAGTTATGGACTTAAAAAGCTTGTTTAGAGCTTCTATACAGGATGTTTAGTTTAAACCTCGTTTTATTTGTTTGTTTCTAAAGATATAAGAGCGATTAAATTACAAAACAATTGATTTTTTTGCCGTAGATATAGAATTACGTATCAGAGAAACAATTGATTGCACCAGTTCAACGGAAATGACTCAACCTTTGTTTTTTTTGTTGTATTAAGCATAAATTATAACAACACAACAATAAAAAATACAAAAGGTAGGTAATGAAATTCTAAAGATATTGTTAAACATTTTCATCATTATGAACTAAGCACAGATTAGCTCTGCTCCTGTATGGCCACTTTCTTAAATATGGTAAAATGTGGCCATCCATATTTTACTGTAAATTTTGCACATGATTTTTTTTATCTTCAGCATTCTCATTTGGAGATTAATACACCTGGCTTTGAATGCAGCCTCGCATTATTTCCACTTTTATTTTTTGAGAGCTGGTTAAAAGTTAAAAGAGTTTAGTGGACCACGGCAGCGATGTTTTTGATTGAAATATGCCATAACCGTGAAACAAATACAGTCCAACAAGTAACTTATGCTACGAATTTGTGCTGAGCGATTATTATTTTGGTATATTCATTTCTATATTATGGCATGAATCAAGTGTATCATCACGAAAATGCGAATATGTTAGAAATGTACTGTGGTATTTCAGCTCATTTTGAGTCTGAATTATACCTGTTAATACTAAATATGAAGCAGATTAATAATGAAGAGCAGTGAAACGCTCACCAAATCTGTTGTTCTGTAATTTAATCATCCTTGCATCTTTAAAAACGAAAGTTACCAATAGAACGAGGTTCAAACTGAACACTCTGTATGTGTATAGAGTTCGTATACCTGGCGTTTTTCTATCAGAATCTAATTCAATTTCCCCATTCTCATGGTTAATATTTTCTTCATCCTTCCAGTTATCATCAGATTCTCCAGGTTTAACATAGTCGTCCTCATTGCTACTCGCTTCTTCCATTTCTTGTTGCTCTCCTTCATTATGGCTATCTTCCGATTCATTTACTTCATTTTCAGAAGAATCCTCATTGACGTTGTCTTCATTGTCACTCACTTCTTCATCGAGTAGCTTTTCTGATACATCCATTTTATCAACTTCCTCTAATTTCTCCTCTAAGTTGCTTTCGGAATCGCTAGCTTCTGATGATTCCTCCTCCAAATGCACGTTATATCGCAATCCATTTATAGTATTGGATTCTTCATCGAATTCAGGAATTTTCTTGAACGATACACGCCTTTTCTTTGACTTATCGTGAAGGTCTGCAGCATCAGACTCTGCCAGTTTTCGTTTACTGTGAGTCTTTGAAAGAAATTTGTTCTTCTTAATTAAGGTTTGCTTTAAACGTTTCTCTAATCCGATGATTTTGTTGTTCATAATTCTAAAAGTAAATAATTAGCTTTGAATGAAAAGAAAAGAATTACGTTTATATTCTTACGATGTAACAATGAATTTAAATGATTTGGAGAAACTTCTATAATAACTGTAATTTGGTTTGAAGTCATTTTCATGTAAAGCTGTCGGCATATAGCCGATTTGCCTATTGCCAATACTACCTAAGCAACATAAGATCAACTCAGGCCGTATTAATAGAATTTTACAATGCAGTACCTGGCCAATTTGTATACCAGTCACTTTACCTAAATAAAATCAAGACGTTAACTGAAGTAAAATATCGTAGGAAAGTTACCTTGATCTTTACAAATTTTTTGATTAGTTGTGTCGTTTAAAGATATTTCTAGATATTTATCAATAAAATTCACATACAGCACAACACCTTCGTGAAAGGAACCTATCAAAGGTTTATCTGAAAAGAAAGAAACTCTAAACAAGATTTAAAAGAAATGTTGCATTCCATACTTGGCCAGTGTTCTGGGACAACAATTCCTTGTACTCCATCGCTCAAACGAACTGAACATCCAAAATTGTTGATTTTCATAATTTCACAATTAATTCGTTGACCGATTTTGTATTGTGCTATATTATCCCCTCTTAACATCAGTTTTTGCTGGATTTTGTCTACTTCAGTTAAATACCTTCTTAATAAATCAACAGGGTACTAAAAAAAACGAATTATTACTTTTTTGCATTATTATTAGAGATGTAACATTTCTTTTCGCTACTTGTATCTAATCGTTACGTTTGGTATTTGTTTTTGTACTTGGTACCGCGTACTCGTTTGTAGTGCAGTTAAAATAGGTAGTACAAGTACAGGACTACTCAGTCATGCTCTTACGATTTCTATATAGAGGACTATATACTTCAGGTTCTCTCGCAGGCGTGCTGATTGCGCAATCGCCGTCACTTGTGCTTATCTGCTACCGTCAATTTTATCTTTGAGTATGTTAAAACTAGTTCAATACAAAATATTAATGTATACCCTGCCATAACAACGCAAGATTTGTATTTCTATTTGTATTTCAAAGGGTGCTAAATCGGTACGAAGGAACTGTTCGAGTACAGCAAAAATACACACTAACTAAGTACAATTCTACATAAATCATGTAACAATCAAAGAACACAAATTATATGTTTTGTTTACTGTTGTCATGGTAACCAATACTAACACCAGAAACCGCTTGCATACAACGTCCAAATGCAGCAGTTGCGTTTAACTATAAATATATATCATTACACAGAAATGTGCCCGGGATACAGAAGAAATATATGGTGCTGTTTAAAATGATTACGTTTACTCTGTTTGAATCTGGCAAAGTTTAGTGTTTAATACTGCCACACCGTCCAAAAATTATATCATAATTTGTATTCATTTTTGTATCTGTATAAGTATTTATTTTCAAAAAAAAGTAATTTGCACCGCAAAAGAATATGTATTATACTTACTTGAAAATCATAATCAAATACATCGGATAATTTCACAGTTGCCTTCAATACACTATCGTTAACTTCAGTTAATTTCGCAATAACTGCTTGTCCTTCATCAAAGTTAACATCTTCTAACGATTCACTACCTTCCATTATATTCTATAAACGTTATAACAATATCAGCATATACTACTACAATCACACCACATACATTACGAAAATTACCTCGCTATTAACTTCTATAAAGCCATTAAAAAATAATATAGGTGATGTAAGCAGCAGCTGCTTTTTCTGAAAGGATTTAATTGAACATCGCAACACTAACCCTTGTTTCAATTGATTCCGTCTTGGAACGTAAAATTTATCATCTTTGTAATATGTACATTCACGCAAGGATAAAATCCTTCCTTTATCTTTGGCAATACACATTAAATTTTCGATTATATCGCCTTCTCCGTAAAGATCTAAAATAAATGTATCACTAGGTACTTTACTCGATTTTAAGTTAAGGATATATTACTTTTCATTATATCAGACAATTTGCAATTGATTAAAATATGATTAGTAGGTAAGAGGCCTTGGAAACTACCCACTGCAGTACGAATGACAATTCCATCAGTCTTAATAGATTCAACAGTTCCGCTTGTGTATTGTCCAATTTGTAGCTTGCGATGATTAAGATCTTCAGATTTGTCCAACGATAGAAAAAGTTTATTAGTATGTTTCTCTGTAATTGTAACATTTATCTACAAAAAGGAATAAATAAATATTTTACTTCTACAAAAAAATTCGAAATACTTACAATTTGACCTTGATAAAACATATTTTGATAATCTTTAGAGGTATCTACAAATCTAAGCCAACCTTTCACACCACCATAAAAAACAACTAATACTCCACTTGAGTAAGTATTCACTACCATTCCCTTATATTCATCATTCTTCTTAGCCATTTTATAACTGGTGAGACACTTATCTTCCTTTACGAACCCTTGCTTTAAGGTAAGTTTTATATTATCCCCATTTATAAACCAAACTCTAAAAAAAAAACATGAATAATGTATAAGGTGCCTTAACTTCGATCTTTTTTCTTTCGAAATATGAGAGTAGGCCTACTACATTCTGTTTTTTCTACACAGGGCTAGTCACCACGAAATTTTTCATATTGGATACCTCATGAATAGGTAAATTACATATGAACAAATTAACGGGCTGTTTATATAAAATTGATGTAGAAAATATTTTTTTGTATCACATAAAGTTGATTGAGTATCACTGGAATATACACATAAAGTGTAAACAGCTGCAGAATTGTTCTCCGATAATTTTGGATAAATGCAGAGAGTGTTGTTAAGATGAAGTCGTCATGTTTGCGGACTACTCACATGTTACGTTTGCAAAAATCTTCCCCCGTAAACAAAGTTTAGGAAAAAATATAAACTATAAACCTAAATTCAAAAAACAACTAAAATCTGAATATCACCTATAATTTGGACACTTTCCGTAGTAATCTTTAAGTAGGCCTACTATTATATTTCGAGAAAAGACTCCAGGACAGCCTTATCGGCTGTTTGAAATTTGTTATGCATTTCAAGACACTCTATGAAAAAACGCCATACCTTGCAGTAACCAGGTCACCAATACGATAATTCCTTTTCAAGTTATCACTGTACTGAACATTACTTATATGCTCATTAGTAACAAAACCAGTAAGCTTTCCTATTTTAACAGTAATTCCACTACTATTCATTCCCTCAATAGATCCCTTAACAAGTTGCCCAATCTTTAAATCATTCACATTAAAAATCTCTTCTTTCAACTCGCTTTGCTCAAATGTACAAATATACATCTTATCGATATTAATATAATCCATAATTCGACAATTATGTGTGCTTCCAACAGGAAATTTTCGTTTAACCAATTCTGTTATGTCAGAGGAATCGTTTAACTTCAGCGATCTTAATAGACGTTTATACGTAACAAAGCCTAGTTCATTTTTCTTAAGTTGTACAGCTACACCTTTTCCGAGATTGCTTAAAATCTACAGAAGATTTACACTTGCAAAGAGATATTGGTGTAAATAATAAACCTTACCTTTGCTGAACCGATATAGCCCTTTGGTAAAGCACTAGGTTCTTGCGGCAAATGTAAATTCCTTGTCGTTAAAAATGTGAACTTTGTTATTGGATGGATGTACAGGATGTACGCTTTTATGGTAGTATCCTTGTATTTTTCTAACGAGTCCATTGGAGTATTCAAATAAATTTGATTAATGTATCCTAAATATTCTTCAAAGAAGGTACCTTGAAGGCCATCTTTAAGGACCTAAACAAATAACGAATAGGATTGTAGCATTTTTTCAATACAATTTGATCTACCAACATTTTTCATTTACATAACAGAAATGTGCACAGAATCTTTGTAATCCGCTTAAGAAACGGTCATAAAAATTCAACTATTAAGGGTGAAATAAGTACCGTCAAATGGGGTGTTTATATTTTCAAATTATCCATCAACCCAAGCATGACGGAGATGGCTCTATTCGCCAAGAGAGGGAAAATGAAAAGAGCGCAAGCACCTTGCTTTTAAATGTACTGCTTTGGTTCCAAAATTAAGTACTTTAATGAATTTCAAATGTCAACCATAAGTTGACCAAACTAGTATTGCTTTGAACAATGTTATAGAAAGCAGGGAAGGGCCTAGGATCTCTTTCGCAAAGTAATAATGTAAATCCACACCTCACTTATCACGCCAAAGCTAACGTATAGCACTTAATGTAGATATAAGGCGTGGCTTGTCTAAGTTCTACAAATACATTAAGATCTGTACCAGTGGCAACGATGGAGATCACGCTTTGGCTACCGCCTCTTGACTTACTTGTCGAAAAAATGGCGTTGCCTACGATGGTTGCTATTGCAATGGTGCAGAGAAAGATGAAGTCGTAAGATCTGATGTAAAGATGGACGAAGTTGTAACACTTGATGAAATACACCGCTAATTCTAGGATTGTCGACCCTGAAGGCTAAGACAGATAACACTCCACTTCTCTTGACACAACAGATGACCAGCATGCAGAGCAAGTGATATCTTGTCAAAGACGCCTAAAAAACAAACTAAAGGACTGAATATACCTACTCACAGTTAAGTTTTAAAACAAGATCCAATATTACTGATTGCAATAGGAAAAAGAAAAGGTCCTAAGTAAAATCCTTGTGACACCCCAGCTGACAGTATTAATTGGTGAAAAAACCTCAATTTAAATGGTGGCATAGCACAGCGAGCTTTGGAAAAATCATTGTGCTTTGACCCAAAGCAAAATTTACTCAAAGTTACTTTTACCTTAGAAACTGTAAATTGCACGCACATTGCGGGAGCTATGTGGTCTATGTGACCATGTTTCATTATCGAATGGCATATATCATCTTCATTTGCACTGACAGTTAGAGTACAAACACTATCTTGGATTTTTGATTCTATAATAATGAACCATGCTGGCTGCCCTTCAACTAAAATATATTTATATATATAATAAAACTATTGAAATCGTAAACACCTTACCAAAAACTTTATCTGCACAATTTTTAAATGGAAGGATAGCTCTGGAATTTTTAACACCTAATTCAACTGTATACACATAATCGCCCTTTTCTAAAATCGCTCCCCAAATAACCATTCCTTTTGCAATTGCTGCATGCTTTAAATGAGCATTTATATGTTTTGGATTTAGTGAACCCATAATACGTTTACTTCTATCTTCATTTTCTCTTATATCTATTATATATACAGGTAAAAACTGTCTAATCGTAAAAAGTTTTGATAAAATTTTTAATACCTAAAAGAAGTTCGAAGGGACAATTAAAAACATATTATATATCAAGTGCCTTACATCATCTTCAGTACAAGAATCATTTTTATTCTCCGCATGTTCCAATAAACTTTTTGTAAGAGATTCGGATATGGCATTAATTTCTATTTTTGCAGAAGTCCGACCAGGTAACTCAACTTCAATAGCGTAGGAGGCAATACCTCTAATGCATCCTAGTAGAGCCATACCGGTAACCATCTTTTCGTATGTCAATAGTTCAGCACATGTCAAACGTGGATTTTCTTCAACGGAATCATTGCTTTTAACGACATCTTTTGACTGCCTGTCTTTTTTCTTTCTCTTTGTATGTAATGCAGTGAACAACTGCAAATATAATGTAATAATTCAACACTATGTTTATAAATTAAAAAACATTAACTTACATTATCTGTTTTAATGTCAACATTGGCGAGTTTTGGTTTGGAACCGCCTCGTGGATAATACTCCTCTTGCATTTTTCTTGATTTCCTACCTCTATAAACCACATGCACAGAAAATTCAGACGCACTAGGGATCGGATAGTTTAATTCAACTATTTCAAATTTACATTTCACATGTCTCTAGCTTGTGCTTGGTTAGCTGCTGAACATGTGCTGCACATGTGCTAAATTTGGTGCCTATTTTCTCATTGGTTAATACCAACGTCAACAAAAGGAAATAAACTAATAATATAAATTTAAATTAACATTTTAGGCTGAAGAAATTAAGTGAATTTTTGGTCAATTTATATCGAATGTTAATAAATGCCATCAAAGAAAAAAAAACAAATAAAAAAAAAAATTAGAATTTATAATGTAGCTGACAGATGGCGCTAATATAGGAATTAGATTAGAATATTACAACAATAAAGATAGCAATAGGTATCAATTCTATAATTATTCTCGTTTATGACAAAAAATACCAGTTAGAACTACAACAGTGCACAAACTCGAATTGTAATTTCTAAATAGAAGATAATAAAATGGAGTTGCCGGCTACATTTATACCAGAGTTTCACGAAGAATCAATTGTTAAAAAAATGCCTTATAGTGAATTTGGGCACACTGGTTTAAAAATTTCTAAGTTATCATTAGGAGCCGCTGGTTTTTCATCTTTATATGGGTATGTTTCTTTTTGTGCTGTACAGAGAGATATCAAAGAAAAGTAATAACAATCATAAGCATTATTAACATATACGTGGCCCAAAAGATAATAACGCGGGAAATTCAAAATTATAAATCAACCAATGAGATTCAGTCTGCCAATTACTTTATTCTAATTGCTTTATTTCAAATGTGTGGGTTTTCCTCCATCGGTTTAAATTGAGTATTTAAGAATCTGAAGTAACTAGTAGAAAAGTATCATTTCAATATACAGAATGATTCAAATTAAGTGCGCACCATTACTTTCTCTGTTATTATTGATTGTAGAAAGTAGGTTAAATTAGCAAAGTAATAGTGTTTTTAGCGCTGATTAATATGCAGTATAAGGGAAAACAATTGCATGACGCATTTCGACAAATTTTGAAATATATATATTTTTTGAATGGAACATCCTGTATATTTTTAAAAATTTTGAAAGATATTTCAAGTTACGATGTAAACGTGTCAATACACCAATGTCTTAAAACGAATAATAAAGAAGCTATGGTGAATTTTAATTGATGGCAAAGATACACATTTAATTTGAATCATTGTGTATATAAAATTTATTCAAATTTAAAAACTATTAAAAATCATAAATTAAAGAACATCTGTCCAAGAAGTAATTTATTTGCTATATTTTGTAATTGTTAACCGAGCTGCGTGTTAAAATTACAAAAAACACAAATGGAAAGTTTTATTATGCGTTTAATAAAATAATTTGTTGTAATAGTGACTACTGTTTAGATACTTGTAAAGAGGCATTATTAAAAGCCTTAAAATCTGGCATAAATTATATAGATTCGGCGTACTGGTACGGCCAAAATGTTTCGCAGCAAATTTTAGGAGAAGTATATTCAATTTATTTCATTAAGAAGACAGCCTTTTATCGCAAATTATTGCAGTGCTTCAAAGAGATACCACGTGGAGCGTATTACATGGCTACTAAAGTTGGAAGATATGAACTGGAAAAGGACAAAATGTTCAATTTTTCCGCTGAAAAGACGAGATGGTGTATCGAAAATAATTTGAATACGTTAGGTCTGAAACACATCGACGTATTACAGGTAGTACAAATGGAATACATTTTAATACATTAAATTACACCTTTCTCTTTAATAGATTCATGATATCGAGTTCGCTCCTTCTGTCGATTACGTAATTAAGAACACCTTACCAGTTGCAGTAGAGGCGCGGGATAAGGGTCTTGTGAAGTATATTGGTATTACAGGATATCCGGTATCGGTGTTAAAAGAATTTATTGAAAAGAGCCCTGTGAAAATCGACATGATTTTAAGCTATGCCAGACTAAATTTATTAGATGATACATTGAAGCAATATTTGCCATTCTTTAAGGTACTTAGAGGTTTACACATATTCATGCAATTTAAATAGGATCTAAGTAGTTATTGAAATTTGGGAATCTGGTATTACGCATGCGCAATATGTAGAAATCCTTCAGTACTGGAATCAACTATTCGATTTCGTTGAAAAATTGCTTGGAATCTTTTCCTGCTGCGAATTTTATTCAAATATTAAATGTATTAGAAAACCTGGTATCAATTACGTCACTATTTTCTGAATACTGTCACTATTATAGTACGTCTTCGTGATGTCTTTTTAGGAACAAGAGCTTGGAATTATTAATGCATCTGGTTTAGCAATGGGTTTACTTTCCGAAGGAGGACCTCAACCTTGGCACCCTGCATCTAAGGAAATCAGAGATGCTTGCCAGAAGGCAAGAGATTACTGCCAGGTAGTAGCTTTTATTATAAGCTATTATAAAAAAAGAAATAACATACGATAGTGTAAGCTGTGAATTATACAATTTTCAGTCAAATGGTACAGAATTATCCAAATTAGCCATGTATTATGCTTATAACCAACTGAACATCGATAGCACTCTTATTGGCATGAATAATGTTAAATTAGTGGAAAGAAATTTGGATGTCCTTTACAACGGTATAACCAAGAAGGAGGAGGATGTTTTAAAATACGTTGTAGAGAAGTACATTCTTTAAAAATGATGGTTTACGTGTGATACATCGTATTTACTATTACTTTGCAGCATCTTCGCGAAGTTATCGCTCAGACACTGGGAAGAAAACAATATGAAATGGGTCTAGTAAAAGGTATAAATAACGCTGAGGCTTTGATCTAATGATTTTTACTCGAAAATTTGTTAAATATTGGCTTTCAATCAAAACTTAATATGTGTATAAGAATGGTGATCCACTTAAATATCCGCAAAATGAAAGTTGCACGCTTGCTGATATGTACCTTGTGAATAATGAATTTTAAATAAACATTTCGAAATAACCTTACTTAGTTTCTTATGGTTCAAAATTGAAAATTTCACGAACTTCGCAAGTGAAACTCTTGTCGGAACCTCTGATTTTTTTGAGACGAAATCGGCGATCTTGGCACCGTTTCGTCTAGTTGCGCGTTGAAACTCTGAACCGCGAGATATAGTTTAGCATGTCCCGTTTCCGAAACGCCTTTAAAATCCGTTCAACGCTTTTCGGATGCTATGTGAATTTAAAATTATAATTTTATGAACCCCAATAACAGTTGGTTGGCTGACGGTTGGCCTGCAGTAGGTACAACGTCGTACAGTCGGTGCAATATCTGTGACGGTTAGCTACGACCGGTAAAGTGTCAGTGAGGTATACAACCAATGGTTCTAACGTCAGGTACCGATTAGCTCTAGGCCAGGAAAATCACTTAAGCGTTGGTCGACAATCAAGAAATGATAATTAAGCTACGCTTGGCAACAAACACTTGAGTGACATTCCTGAACCAATTCATTTGGTGCAGAAAAAAATGTTCACACTCGTAATACCCGCATCACTGCCACGTAGGGCCAGTAAATAGTTTTAAAAATAAAAAATAGGAGCATATTCCAGTAGAATGGGTACGTAATAACGTAGAAAACAATTTTAAAATAATAAGATTAAAGTAGAACTCATATTAGCTCAAAAGAAACATGACTAAAGTTTCTAAAGTTTACTAAGATTGGAACAGCTGTTTTGAAGATACGAAGATCCTTAAAAAACTTTAATTCTAATGTGCCTGTTCTATCCCTACTCTAGAGAGAAAAAAGATATTTATAAGTATCTTCTTTTGCCGCCTGTACACCAAAACTAAGACTTACGAAAAGTATAAAAAAAGTAAATGAAAGGGTCATTGTAACACGAAACGTCCTGCCTACGAAATAATTTACATAAAAAGAAACACAAACTCGATGAATAGAGAGAACGGACCGCCGTCCTACTCAGGTCTTTTTGGATAATTAAGGTAAAGCGGACATATGTTTTATATTGCGCACTACGATGACAAGAGACCTTTTCGTCTATCTGTCCTAACAAATAAATATGTGATTCCCCGGTAAGTGTTTTATTTAACAATACTTATTTAACAAAAAAAAAACAATAAAAGCCTGGTCATTCCGTAGAATGATGATTTGTTGCCGCCAAAACTGTATGTATGTTCTCATTGTTCTATATAAGGAGGTGTTCTGTGCTCTAAAGTGTCGATCCTGGACGAAATAATCCCATTCACGAATTTAAATTAGAATGTTCACACGATCAGGGTAGCTTATAGCTTAAAAAATTTGTTCCGTTCGAGCGAGTCGACTTGCACCCCACACAAAGGATACCACATCACATCGGTATACAGTAGAGTTTGCTCAAGGGTAACGCGAAGAAAAGAGATATTATAGCATATCCTTGCATGTACGAATAATAAATCCAAGGAATTCGACAAATGATTTAACTTTTCATTAAACTCAACTCCCAGGTTTTTAACTGAAGTTACACAATTTATCAGAATATTATTAATGGTGTACTGAGAATTCACTTTATTAATGTTCCTAGTGTATCAAGCGAAACATTTGTTAAGATTGAGATTTAGATTATCTATACGCCACCTCTTTGAGGAACAGTGGCGGAAATTGTGGGCCTCAAAGCAAAAACCATTATCGGCCCCTTGAAATCGTGTAAGATTTAAAAAATTATAAAAACCTACCCAAAGGCGCCTGTTTGACTTTAATTTAGCAAACTCGTCAATACAGCGTTGTATTTTCATTTCAGAATTACGCACATCAATTTTTGTTAACTTTAATTTCGAAAATGACCTCTTCGAAGTTCGGGATAGTCAAGAATAAAAGAATCGAAAGTGCAAATTTCTGGTCAACTCATGTCATTTATATTTAATTATTGCAATTTTTGCCAGTTCTCTAATACTTTGGACTTTTCCTAAGTTTCCCTTGAAAGTTTTTATTATTATTCTCTTCTTTTTAATATTATCTAAGTGTGTCAAATTGTTTTTTTTGGATATGCCGGGTTTTAGTAAAACTACTATTTTATGTTGTATTGTCACGTTTTGAAATTATTTTATTCACTTTTCAAATGCTTAATTACATCGATAATCGAAGGAGACCGTATAAAGAATTTCTATGCGATTTGACGATGTTAAGTGCGTCCAATATACCGTTTGCAAAAATCGGACAAACAATGTTTAGTCAGTTTTGAAAGAAATATAATCCAACCTGGGAACTACCAAGTCCGCAGACGCTACTTAGGTATTTACCGTCAGTGCGCGAGAAGATTGAGAATTATGTGAAAACCGCAGTAAAAAATGAACGGTTGTGGCTAACTACAGTTGAAACTACAGACATTAAAAAAAATTGTAGTATCGATTGTAGCACGGACCGTCACACACTTATTTGCTAGTCTGTAAAAGACAGCAAAGATGTACTGCCGAAGCTGTTCATAATGTATTAGTTAGAACATTAGACAACTTTGAAATTTCACCAAAGCAAGTGTTGATGATGGTTACCGATGCTGTCGCGGTTATGCTTCGCACATATCAATTATTCAAAGCTGTTCAACCGAATTTGGTGTATATAACATGCTTCATGCTTTGCACCTTATAGCAGACACTATACGACAATGTTATCCCGATGTAGATCAACTAATGGCACAGACGAAAACGGTTTTTCTGAAATCTCGTAACGTATTCGGCTATTTCGTTCACAATGTTTTACCGCCGCAGCCAATTCGTACAGGATGGTTAAAAGCAACATTCTATTATTTTAAACATTTCGAAAAGATCAAATTAATGATTTTACTACTGGACGCTAACGAAGCAGCTGCAATAAAGCTAAGTCAAATGCAATTCCAAAATCTTCAAGTTACAGCAGATTTAAAAACTATTAATGACAATTACGTTCCAGCAGCCGACGCAATAAAAAAATTGCAAAATACTTCGTTGTCGTTACGGGATTCGTGTGAAATTGAACAAACAGTGTTACATATTTTAAACGACGAAAAAAGTGTTTCAATCAGAGAAAAATTGAATACTATATTACGTAAAAATGTCGATTTTTCTAGATTGCGCCATCCTTTTAATAATAGTGTTGCGTAAAATTCGTTAAACACGCTAGATGTAGAACGATCTTTTTCTGCGTATAAACAGATATATACGCCGCAACGGACGGATCTCAAAGACACCACTGTAGAAACGTACGCTATGATACAGGTGTTGATCAGCCATCTAAGCTTATTCGGTAAATTGTTTACTATATTATGTTTGCGTTTTCATAAATTCTCTTATTGTTTCTTGTTCTAAATAATGAGCACGTTTATTTCGATTAACCCAGCGCAGTGATGCTACTGCTAGGCTGCGCTCTACATATAATATATAACGTGTATAAACTTAGCAGGAACCAAATCTCTCCATTTTGATATTCTACTTTTCTGAAATTAAATTATTGTAGATGTTATAAATAAGATTATTTGTATCGTTTTTGTCATTTACTGAATTTTTATTTGCTACATTTCCTTAAAACTTTTGTAGTAATTATTTTCAATATTTAAAATTATAACTTTGTCTTTTGTTCTTAAATTGTATTTTAATGTAAACTCGGGACCTTTCTGGACACTGGGCCCCAATGCAACATTGGCCTAGTTATCCCACTGCTGAAAATGTACTTTCGTAAATACACAGATCCATTGATCATCACGTATTATATACATACATTAATATACACGCGTAAAATGGATAATAAGTAAATATATTGGTATCTTAACCATGTGCATAAAATGGATCTAGCAGTATATATGGTGTCCTTAACCTCGGTAAACAACACATAAGTATCGGCACCCTCCGCACCACACAAGTTTAATTTATTATATAGTAATATAATAATTAGTCCGGGACGGCCGTTTCGAGGACACGAATGGTCCTCATCATCAACCGGTGACCGGATTCGGAATTATTACATTATATTACTATATAATAAATTAAACTTGTGTGGTGCGGAGGTTACCGATACTCATGTGTTGTTTACCATACTACGCCACAGTCCTTGCTATCATTATTGTCCTTAACCTTAATTATTCAATAACAGACAGTAGAAGATATCTACATAATTATGTTAATTGCCGTAGTGTTATCCATCTGATACAGTAACAAGATATCGATGTGCTATTTACATTTTTATTGATGCCCTAAATACATACTCTACTTGTTGATTCACATCTTGGGTGTTATTGCTCGTATATTATTCAATATCGCGGTTATTCTATATATGCGAGCGTTCTTAACCCGAAGAATTTTAATCCGAAAAATTGCAACAAATATGACTTCAAATAAACAATAACAGTAGCTACTATTCAAATTATGATAGTCATAACATGAAAGTAACGCTTCTTAATTGTTGTTTATATGTATAATTAAACCAAACATTCATCTTAAAGGGATAGATTTTTTTTAAAGATAAATATTTTTCTCAAATGCACACGGTCCTGCGACAAAAAATCAAAATAATCTGTATGATACTTAATTTCAACAATTTATATGATGAGGTAGAAACTGTCATTCCGCAAACATGTTTTTACGCACTTCGTACATATGATAACTTTTCAATTGGTTTCTACCGTCCACGTACCGTCGACGCTGATGTGCCGTTTATTGTAACTACGAAACGCGCGTCCGTGCAGGGTGGAAGAGAGTAGCCCAAATTTATCATCACTTTATTAAGTTCTATGACTTATGAAGCTGTTAGTCGATCCTTGCTGCCTTTGTAGAGTGATTAGCGGGTATCCCTGCTCATTTCTGTAGAAGTTGTATGCATTAATTTATGCGATAAGAGTTTTTAATTTTTTTTAATTAAAAACTCTCATCCATATATGTTCTTAGGTATTTCGTGTATATACAAGTTGTCAATTGACTTCCACTTTCCTCAAAAGCACACTGATGCGCCGTTTAACGGCGATACGCACGTCCGTGTATGTTGGTTGGTGGTAGCTCAAATTCGTTCTTGGTTTATTAATTTCTATGGTTTATGAAGCTGTCAGTCGATCTTTGCTACCCTATATAGTGGAATGATTAGCAGGGAATCTACTCTTTTCTGTGGAGGTTATACGTAAATTTTTTTGACAGTTTATGAGGGTATCTTTAATTATAAAACTCTCATCCAAACATGTTCTTAAATAATAATAATCATTTATTACTTAACAACCCAACAGCCAATAACAGAACAAAATTCAAGGAATAATAGACAATTAAAAAACAAAATATAAGATGCATACACACAGTAATTCTTACAGGAAAAAAAAAACAGAAAGTATACTAAAGTGCTTTCTGCTGGGTGATAATCGGCTAGCGAAAAGCCTTCAGTACCCTACGGAAATTATGGTTTGGGGAGCAATTTCGCATCGTGGTCTCACTCCGTTATATATAATCGCCAGAACAGTAGACAGGGCGCGTTACTGCGCCATTCTAAATGAATACTTTCATCAAACAGCCAATACTTTGTACACTAAAGGCTGTAGGTTACAGCAAGATGCCCTGTCTCCAGGTATGCAAGAGATTTGTTGCAATAGCCTGGGCCAGATTGGAAATATCTAGGGACACATGGAAGTCGAGGTAGAACGTGCGACATCTCGAAACAAACCTAAGTTAGTGACAGGCGTTTTAGAAGCTTGCCAAGTTATATTCGCCAGCGACTCACGGTCCAATGTGTATTAGAAAGACAATTCATTTTGTCTTTCGTACAAAATATTAATATTTGTGCAAGAAACGTAATTTACATATATACCGCTATTTATTTAATTCCATATACTTTCTAGACGTAACGCTTCATTTCATTTATGTCTGAAAAATGTTTGCAGGAACGTATGACAAAACCTAGAGCTTTGAAAGCAGATAAACACATTAATGAAATATGTCCAATAAATAGCAGAACCATTGTAGTGAACGTAACGCTCCCTTCCAGTGAGGTAAGTCTCAATTAAATTTATTCATTTTTTGTAGTAGCATGGTATAGTCAATGCAATCAAATCCTTTTGTAAAATTTATCGTAACAAAACCATACTGGTGCTCGGGTATGAAAGGAATTATACAAGTCTTTGTCAAGCAAATATTCGAATACTGGCGAAATTGGAAATTATACTTGTAGACCTATAATAATTAGCAACATTAGATCCATCTCCTTTCCTAAATCGGGGATAATTCTGCCAATTTTCCAAATCTTCAGAAAAGTTGACTTTCTTATCGGGCAAATTAAATATAATTAGCGGTGGATATGATAAAACAGGTGCACAATCGCGTACAAAGACGCTCGATAATCCATCATCCGAAGTTATCACATGTCATTTAATATTGTTTTCCACGTCCGACTCGAAGGATGCGCGAACATAAAAATTATTATGATTGAAAGAAAATACAAAGATACACACCGAGCACTTAGTTTAAAAACACTGGAAAATGCATCTACAATTTCTTTTGGTTGATTAAACTCTATGCCGTCATGCTGTTTCCTGGAATCCCGGAAGAGGCATCCTTGCTGTTAATGAAGCCCCGAAACAAGCATTAAATTTGTATCTGATTTCCTGTTTTATGAGAGATCTGATTCATTTATATTCATGAAGATAATGTATTGCTTTTCTACTTTTTTATTTTTTGGTGTAAAATTTCTTCGTATAAACTGTAATGCGATCCTTTATTTTGTATTTTGTTGAACATTTATTAACTTTGCGGGGGTAACATTTTGACTAATGTCCGTGGCAACTTACGCACTGTCTTAAGAAATTCATCCGAATAGTTTCCATTGGGTGAATTGAGAAATCTTTTAAGCAAATTATGTTCTGATAATACTTTTTCCTGCTGAAAAAACTTATTGCGCGACGCATTAAATAAATCCACTCATTTCATTCTAATGATCGTTTGTCTGCTTATATTCGTTGTTTGTTATTTATACGTGCCTGCTAACTTGCTAAACAATTTATCTAGGAACATGATAATTACTATGAGTAGATGCCGGAATTGTAACAAAAAAAAATAACATTTAAACACTTGTTTCGTATCAAAACGAATGTTTATGGTATTTCGTCGCAGAAGTGCATGTTTTTAATCAAAAAATCATCAGCATATGTATTCATACTCAATTTAGTAAAGAACGATGCATATAAGGCGTTTAAATATCCGCCGTTGAAGAAGCAACGCGGTATCTCAAATATCTCAAGTTATTTCAATTATCTCAACACCTAAAGCTGAGTTCATACTTCTCAAAGCATGTTGAGTGAGATAAGGTGAGCAATTTTAGCGCATGGAAATGTAAACCAGTTTATTGCGAGGCACCTTTGATGCGCGACCGAAAACCGACGGTCATTGGGTCGCCTGAGACAAAAGCCATCGCGAATCAAGTCCACACCTTGCGAGGCTGCTTCACTAGACAGCCCAGCGAAGAGTAAACTCAGGTTAAGATAAATAGATATAGGCAATATTGAAAAGAGTTGACATGAATTGAAGAGAGGTATCCAAGAATGTAATAATATACAAGATGTTCCATTTAAAAAAATTAAACTTATATATCGGTTGTCGCGAAACTACTACTACTACTCATATTACTACCACTCAACAGAGTATAGTTTTTGCTATAAAATTATAGGATATTCTATCAGCGGCGTAAGATCTCTAATAGAGCCAGAAAAAACATGTACAAGATAATAATTTAATTTCAACCATTTTAATATCTTCAAGTGTACAAGATGCGATATCGGGGTTAGAGGCAGAAAGCCGACTTTTCTGATGTAAACACAGTATAGGCTTTAAAAATAATGGAAATCCTTTGATTATTTCTCAGAACAACCTTATAATATAAAACGAGATCGTCATAATGGCCTGCGAATTTGGGACAACCACATTACACTTCATTATGGAAGAAATAATATCTGTGTTTGATATATAATTTATCAATCAGATGATGATTAAATAAATCACTTTAATCGGTTTTTGATTTTGGTACTTTGTCAACAATAATATGTAATAGCCTGCTGAAGGTGTTGAGTATAAATCGCTTTCGGAAGATTCCACACCACTTCGCGCAGAATCGAGCAATATGAATACTGACCACCTCAGGCATTAGTTAGTTAGCGCCCGCATTAGCCCGGATATTTAAAACTTGAATTTTGTGCCCGGTAAGACATTATATTTTCGTTAATTTCATAAACATATTTCAGTATTTAATTTGTTATATTTTAGTTTAATTTATTAAATCGGCTTTTCACTTTCGTGAAATTAGATGTAGAGTTATTTTCGTTATAATTTTTACATTTATTTATAGCCTTAATGATTTTATCGATATAAACATGCGTATTTTATTTACATCATAAAGATGTTTGCCTAATTCTGGAAAATGTGTTTATAATCCGCTGTTAATATTTACTTAATTTCAGTTACGATGATCTTAAAAATATTTTAATTGCCAATGAGCAATGCAAATGATTTTGCCACAATAAAATTAATATTCGTCCAATTAAAAATAAATATATCGTCTTCTGAAATGAACGTTATAATACATTCTGCGCAATATGCGTCCATAATATGTTCTTTTCTAATTGATTTTCTGCATCTTCAACATGTTTACAATCCAAACTTAACCAAAACTTCCGCTATAATTTTTGTTTGATTCTTGTTTTACCAGTTCTTCACATATCACCTATCTCCATTGTAGCATGTTGAGATGCCACTCTATTCTTCTTGATAATACCTCATATTTTTTTTATTGGGTTCAATTCTGGGTAATACAGAGTCCATACTGCAGTTTGTATGACTAGATTTGTTAGTTCTGATGAATCTATGCAGTTTCGGTTTGTTCAAATTAGATTCATAATCATCATTTCATCTCGTTAAGCTATTTTATCATATCCGATTTACTATTATTTGAATTGGGGTGTTTTATTAACGGTAACCGAATTGTCCTGGCATTCCAAAAATTATCATAATTCATGTCGTCATGATAGTCGCTAGTTTTTCTGCTAAATGAAAATAAGTATGTATAAGACTCCAAGCACACTATGAGCACAGTACTGACGTTAGACGCTAACTGACAAATATTACGGTTTTCGGAGAAGTTTTCGGACTAACTGTACAATTGTACATGTCACAAATATATCTATTTCTCTCGTTTGGGACTCCCTTCTTCCATCAATGTTCGAACATCGCTTATGCATCGGTGTCTTTCGAAACCAATTTTACTCTATCAAGAATTTAAAGCAAAAGCTTTATATCAACAACCTTCACATTTTCAACACTAAATTTAAACATCTAATTTTTGTTCTACAAGAAAACAGAATAATTATTAAAAGTATTGCAGGAGGTCGTTTCCAAATCCAGAAAACACACGCTGACCCAAACGTGTGGGTCAACGACAAGGTTTTCTAATTTAGGTTACAACCCCTCTGCTAATGTTATTATTAATAACCAATTAGTAATCAAAAATTTTTTTAGCAACTTATCTTCTAAAATCATTGAAACATATATATGTTGTATGCGTATATTTTTAGAGAATGTGTTGCATTTCTTTTAGTTTTCAATTGCCCCTTACGGTGCACATAATAAACTGTTACTTAGTGCAAAGTTATGGCTATGATTTTGATAAGATGAACGAAACTATAAATTAGGTAAAAAATTATCTGTTTCAATAGTATATAAAATGAACTACATACTATCTCCATTGTATATACTCATTTTCATATTTTTAAATTAAACATTTACATAAGCACGTGTAAATAAACACTCGTGTATACATGTGGACTATGATAATGTACCAAGAATAATACTGCAAAGAAAAAAAAAATTGTATTTTTATCAGCGAAATATTATATGTAGTATTTATTTTTTGTTACTAATTAAAAAGTTATAAATAACGCGCTCTGTTAATAAGCAGTCCAAAATTTATCGTAAATAAGTAGTAAAGGCGGAGTGTTATGCTATATAAGATCACAACCTTTAATACTTCAATTGCATCCATACATGCAAACAACTCAGCAAATTTCATAGTGACCATTTTCTTCGTGTATATAAAAAATTCCATCGAACACGCTTAAAATATTCGAATAAATCAGCAATTAAAGCGTCGATCAAGAATTCAAGGTGAAAGCGCGTTAATTTGATTTTGACAATAGTTAGGTATGCTACAGTTCTGCTCCTTAGCGAAAAAGAACGACAACTGTAACACGGTTTGGACTGCCGGCGTTTCGTATCGATAAAAAATGCAAAAACAATTAATATATTATAAAGAAGCACGTGCTGGGATTTTATATAAACCACAACCAGTTTAAATAATTTTCTCTACTGCTAGCGAAGTGTAAAGCGCACAACCTAGAGCTTCTATCGCGAAATTCTTCTCCATACGGGTGACAAGAAGTTACATAAGTAAAGTGGTTAGGTGATTGCCGGTAAAACCGTAGTGAATTTAATAATTTTTCAAGGTAAGACTTTGTTAAGCTTTTATCAATTTTGTAGAATTCAAATTTCTTCTACATATTCGCTTATAAGATAAACCGTAAATGTGATGTAAAATAAAAAAAAATTATTTCAAAACATAATACTTACTTAATCCTTTTGCATCTTCTATCCTTGCAAAATTTACATTATGTAGAGAATTTAACTTTTCTAGTTTTAAGAAATTAAACTTCTGGATGTTTACAAAGCTCTAATACGATCAATATTTATTTTTTACCTCAAATACCTAATTTTCCAGTGATTTTCAGAAAGCAGAAAGCTCCTTTTTCTTGGATTTCTTTTAGTTTGTTGCGTTTTGTCGTTCCTTTTTCGTAATATTCTCAGACATATTAATAATAATTTTACTTATTAGCAATCTACTTTTTTTCTTTTTTAAAAATTTATTGTTATTGAATATCACTTCTTTGTTTTATTTTCTATTCTCATTAATTAAACAAAAAAGTCTGTATTTTTACTTGTAACCTTCTTCGTGCTTTCATGTTGTATTAGTTGTAAGCTTCTTTTTCTTTCTTTTACTTTCTTTCGTTACTTATGTCGTTTTTTCTTTTTTTAAAGGTTTTTGAAAAGCTATTACTTATTTTGTTGTTTTTTTTTCAACGTTTAAAAAAGAATATAAAATTATTATTATTGATAGGTTTGAGAATGCCAACGAAAAAAGTACTGGGAGACGTAGCAAAATGAAATAAATTCAAGGAAAAGAAGCTTCTTTGTTTTTTTTTGCCAAAGACCCGAAAACCCAAAAAAATAAAACTGGAAAATTACTTTCTGCAACTTTCTAGAACTTTGAGATTGATCTCACAGCATATTTAAATAAAATGCATTTTTTTAGGAAATTATTCCTTGTATTGCGCAACCATGTATTATGCTTGTTAGAGAAACTGGCATCAAACATTAAAGTGTGTTAAGCTTAAATACTAATCTTTTAACAGCAACCGAAAACTGCGACTTAGAATATTATTTTCTTCTTATTCTGCAAGTGTGTATTTAACATGAATTATTCTTTTATGTATAATGAAATTGATTTCATTGTATTCAAAAAAAGCTACAGAAAATATAAGGTCTTTTAATTTATTACACCATTTGTTATTTTAGGACAGTTAGATTTTTTAATAAGAGGTATTTTAAAATTATATAATAGTAATAATATTAAAGTGATATAGTAGTTTATACTATAAAAATGACTATAAAACTTTTTTTAATTTAAAATATTATTCTTGCTACTTTGTGATTATATAAACGTACCGGAAGTAGCAGGTATTAAATATCTATCTTTCCTTGAAATGAGAAATGAATCAGTTGTGTAATAATTGTACATTATTTTATTAAAGTTCCGCATGATATATGAAAGAGAAAGTACTCATACTTTGAATGAAACATGTTTCTTAAGAAATTCTTACATACAAGCTATTTTGAATTGCTAAAAGTTGTGACGCAAAGCTAAATTAGTATAACTAATAGTGTTTTCAGCTTCTTAAGATGGAAGACAAATTGGGTGTGCTATATGACCATGATGTTTGTTATTATTAAGGACGATTTAAAAACCAAAAAAGCTGAATTTATTTCTATTGAACCAGATGCTGGTACTTATAAAGAATTGATAAGTGTGTATTCATCCATTAATTAATACTAATAACAATCTTTAAATTTTAGATGACAATAACTATGCTTTACAATACGTCTATTCATTATTAAACAACAAAATAGCGGAAATTGAGGAAGGTATCACCCTAATACTCCGGGAATTCCAAATACATAAAATGTCATTTATTATGCAATCGTTATTTCAAATATATTTACAACTAGAATTTACTTTAGGTCTTTTTTGGCTGCTGTTCTGGGAAATTTTATTAACTCCATCATCTCTACTTGGAGAAATGCTGTGTTTTTTTTACCAAATCGTTCTGCTACATGTCTGATGTAAAACTTATTAGCTGCAAACCTAGAGTATGGTCAATACACTTATTTCATATTAACATTTTGAATTTTACCATACAAATGATAATATATGATTTTCCGGAGTGCATTATACTTCCACTACGTTTATGGTTCCCAGCTTAATAAGCAGATAACAAAAACTGGGCAATTAATTGCGCTGCAGTAGAACTCTTCACTCTAAATGCTGATTGAAACTGTAAAATACAATACGCTTTAAGCTACCTAACAGTAATAATTGGTTATACTACTCAGTATATCTCTGCATGTCTCCTATATGTCTTTCTATTCGAACCTTTTTCGTTTTTCTAGAACAATCATCACTTGATGTTGAAGTTTCGAGAAACTCTTCTATTAAATCAAATATTTTTAATGTCATTTCGATTGCTAAGCCACCATTTTTGCACAAAAACTGATGCATCTGCTACCTTAGCCATCGTTTAAAAATAATATATTTAAATTAATTTTAGAATTTAAACTATTTCATCAAATTATTTAAAATCGGGACATTCTGCGTAAAAAATTCAAATGTGGTATAAATATAAAATTCGTACGAGCTTCATAATCTTTTTTCGAAATATAATATGAATGTAGATACAGCTAAATATTATTGAATTTGTCTTTAGAATAGTTTATTTAGTTGAATACAAGATACTATATTAACGAAATATGTCTATGCCGTAATGACTTGAACAAAGAAAATACTACGCGTACTAAGTGTTACGAAATTATAAAATACTAGTCTTCATACTTTTATATTTTGAAAACCTAAATAATTTTCCACTGAGGGAAATTGGAAAATGGGAAAATCAGTTTCTAAATTAAGAAAAAATTAAATAAAGCGGTATTAGACGCATTAGAATGCTATTAACGTGATTATTTGAAATCGAATCAGGTGTAATTTTGGTATAGGTACTGGTATAGTTTATTTGATTGTGACACAAATGTGTATATTACAAATCAAGAAAGAAAAACATAAAATGGTGTTATCGATATATGAATAAATATGATAATATATGAGTACCTATGTACACAAATATTTATCGATGGAATAGAATAAAGACTCTAAGAGAAATCTTTTCAGGTTGCTTTTAAAATGAAAGTGTCCTACTCTCTCTAATAATCAAAGGAATCTTGTATAAAGTTATACCGATACTACGCCCGATCTGCCCCAATAGCCAGTAGTTTATCAGTAACATGCATTTACTTTTGGGCATCCTCTTCATCCCGAATTTTGTTTCTTTTTTTCGAAATCCGAATTCAAAATAGTGAAATTCAAAAACCGGCTTTTTCGAAAGTGTATGTTCCCCTACAGATCGCAAACCTCCTTGGATTACAAACAGGTTTGCTTTTTATTCCACTAAAACAAAAAAAAGAGAACGTTAATCCAATTAACGAATTTAATCTACCTAACCTGATTTTAGAAGAATCAATGATATACATATATAGCTCAAAGACAAAAATTCCTAGTATTTTGATACCAATATTATGAATTAATTAATATTCTCATATAAACGAACATATATCATTTTAGCATAAAAAAAAATAAACAACACGTGTCAAAAATATGGTATTTTTGAACTTATTTACATACGTTTATATAAAATTTCTTATCTCATTATTAATTAAATGAATAATTAGAGAATAATATCGTGATAATATAAATATGTAATTGGCTTACTATCTTTGGTAAAGGAGTACGGTAAAAAAAAATTCCCGGTTTTTTTGTCCGTGAAATTTAAAATCTTTAAGATAAGAAGTCATCTGGTAAGGTGCTGTGATGATGACAATCCAAATAGCAACGTACTAGGAAAGGAATAATAAATCTTATCACAAGTTACAACTATCAACAATGTTGTTTCGGGTACTTTTACTCTCAGCGTACACGTTTAGCCCAAGGTATTTTATTGCTGTTTGCAATACACGGCTTTGGTATCGTTTTTATTGCTTTTCTGTTTTTGGTAACGTAATAATTCAAGAATTTCGATTATTCTTTTATACTAAATAAGTTAATAATGTGACATAAACAAAAAAATCATAAACAAATAAAAATTCTTTCCTCATCATTAATATATTTGTTAAAATAAAATTGATGTTTTTATTACTCGGAAATACAGAATTTTATAATACCTGCGTTATTATCAAAATCCCAGCAAAAAAAAAAGAAAAGAAAAGGGACATTTTCGCTGATTCCTATGCCGGGTTCCGCTAGATCAACTCGACATTATGAATTGTAAAGTGCTACATATGTAGAACGCCAAATTGTTTAGCAGCCTTTTTATTTGACACATCAATTCGTGCTGATATCCTGTACAATTTTCCTGTGCGAACTTTAGGGATGATCTGAAAACTGTTGTATAACTCCTCATTATTAAAAAAGGAAATACTTCTTTTATTTATTACTTAGTTAGTTATTTAAACGTTAAAAACGATTGTGTTTTAGCTGGGAGTTAAAATAAAAACCCTAAATCCTTATTTTGTCATCAAATCGAAGCCTATTGAATAGTTGTAGCAGAGAGGGTTAGATCGTTTGTTGTGGAGAATCACAAGACGCTTACGAATGTTCAAAAAAATTCTATTGCGTAATCCTCAATAACACGTAAATTATTTTGTGAAAGAATACAATAACTAATGGAATCAATGGAATTATTAAGTCTTCAGATTATCTGCGCTAGGTAAAAAGTTGTAGGTCATGAAAGGTCATTTGTGTAGATGTTAATAGTGAAGGGAGCAAATTTGAACCCTGAGTCCCACCTGAGGATATAGAAAACACACGAGATGAAAACCCTTTGTAAAAAACATTTCCACTTCAGCTGAACATTCTAGTATATAAAATGTATTTAAGTATTTTCGCAAAATTACAAATAATACTCATGAGTGTGTACTTTTTAAAACCCGGAATAATTTTGCTAACTTTCCAGGCGGACGGAAATGTAGCTGTGCGCGCTATCAAATTAAATAAAATGCTTAACGGATAGACGACAGCTTCAGCACAATCAATATCAAAAGCTGGGTATATGGTCATCACTCACCCTGCAGAAACAAGTTGCGCTTCGCGAAATTAGCAGAGATTAGACAGACTCGTGTTGTCGTTATATGAGAAAGGGTTCGCGTTACCTACTGGTTTCCCCGAGAGTTGACAAAACACAAGTCTGTCTAGTCTCTGTTAATGTCGTGAAGCGCACGGAAGTGTATTCGTTTCTGTAGGGCTTAGTCATCGCCAAATATGTCGCATTTCAATCAGAAAGCGCTTATAAAGATATCTCGTTCAGAAATAATACCCATATCAAAGGAGAAAGGAGAAGAACAGAAGAATTCAGGAGATCTAGATGTACTACCAGTGTACACATTCGAAAATTCAGTTGCAGAGACCTTGTGGTTGGAACAATTCGATTTGGTTCAAAAGCATATAACCTGGTGTTCTTGTCTCCGTCCTCTTATTGCAAAAATTCAAAACGATTTCGGATTCTCTATGATTACGATCTCAAGTTTTTGTAATCACTATAAATGCAGTATTTCCGGTTTTAGCACATCAATACGATGGAATTCGTTACGATAGTATACAGACCCTTCACGTTTCCTTTTCTTAAAATAAACTTCTTTAATATGAATCAGTTTCTTGATGTTAATGGTATACCATACTGGATAGCTGCGATTAAAGGTCCTAACTACTGGAACAGAATAATCAAAAACCAAATAGAGCTTTTTACAGAATGAGTTAATGGCCAAATTAACATCGTTATAATCTAGCAAAAACGATCAATCTATATTTATACACACAAAACAAAACCATAATATTTTCGAGGCAACTCCTATATTGTTAAAGAATAAATGAGGTACAAATTACAAGTCTGACCAACATAAAAAGCAAAAAAAAGTACAATTTCAACAACAGGATTTGGCGACACGTGCCAAGGACATTTACGATAGCTTTTAAGAACACGACGTCATTAGGTCACTCGCATTCAGGTAGATAATCAATGCGTTGCGAAGTTATTTTTAACACAGAAAGTTAATTACCAGCATTAGTAACATATTTCAAAAGAATAGGTATGCATAGTCTGACTGCACTATACTTAGGTTCTAGGTATAATTGCCATTGATGTACAGGAATTATTTTGTTGACTAGCAACTTTATGTTATTGAAATAACGATCTTCTTTTTTTTTTGAGTAATTGCAAATGTTTATTCTACGTCGAATAAATGATATAATACTAACAAATTAACATGGGAAAGTGAAGTTGAAATAATAAAAAGAGGTAGAGTTATTGAAGGTTATCTTTTTTTCATTATCTTGACCAACGAAAACTTTTTCAATGAAAGTAAATGAACCAACACAGTAAGCTCGAAATTACAGTTTGGATTCGGACAGGACTTCAATGGTAAATAAATAAAAACAAATTTTCGCCAGTACAAAGACGATAAACTTCGTAGTTAATGGATATATTTCAGCAAAGTAATAAAATGAGTAACCACAACGTCCGTCAAAACGTACACGTGCAGTTCCAAA
>LR737380.1:14788411-14826586 GCA_902655005.2 Marronus borbonicus | reverse complement strand
TATATACCCAAATCCATTCTCCTTTCCGGAAAATGCCGATTCTAATGGAGATTTTCTAGAATAAAAGCTGCACTTAATGCAAACTACCATAACAGATGTTAGAAACAGTTTCGCAGTAGTTTTTGGATTGTGCCCGCTGCGCATACATTTTCTGCAGCGCAAAATAATATATATTCACTTTTTATGCAAAGCATGATAATGTTGTTCCATATTTGTGCTATTCCAACCTCCTTTTTTCATACGCTATTTACTTACCATTATACACGTTTGCTTCAATTTAAGTTTCGACTTTTAATGCAAATAGAAAGAGTTCAGAAAGTAAATAATACGTTCTTGCATTGTTATAAAATGAGTTATGGAGGGTGCTTTTGCACCTTTACATTTCTCTGGATGATATTTAATATTTTGTAAATTATATCAAACTTCGTCCGAGAGGAAGGATTATTATTCCCCATTTTCTTGCTTTCGTTCACTACACATCAAATGTAATTTGGATTGTCAACTTGTCAATAAATGTCAAACGTAAGATACAATCTTGTTGGGTTGTGTTCCTAAATACTATTCGGGAAACTCTGGTGCCACCTTGATCCCTCGTAAATTAAGTGTGCTGGTTAATACGTCATACTTTTTACCCTTTTACCTCGTTTGTGAACTACTTTGGAATAGCTTGGAGTGTCCTAAAGTTACCCTAATCGGGTAGCGCGGGAAACTCTATCCCGCATGCGCACTGACATTATTTTTCTTACTTACGCGTCCAAAATAATTTTTGAATGGTTTGAAATATAAGATTGAAATTTATACTAATAAAATGGGATCACTACTATCAAAACACCTACCTTCATACTCCTGGAGGACAGAGGAAGGAACTGAAGATATTGAATGGCATGTGGGGTTGAGGGTGAGGTCTTTTGAAAGGGTTTGCCGGGACGAAAACAACGTAGGATCGCCAAGGTTTCTACAATTTTTTTTTTTGCAGGGTTATGATCAGTTCCACATTTCCTCCCTATTGCTGCCCTAATTGAAGGCAAATTATTTTATAAATACATATACAATAAGTAATACATAAAACATTTTCACGTTAGTTAGTTATTAATCCATTTGTATACTTGAAACATTCTGATAACCACATGAGCAATATCTCAATATTAAGCAAAATTAATTTTGTGATGGGGCTGATCCTCGACCCTGCTTTTGCTAGTGTCTCTTTAAGAGTTTTCGCGGCAGAAATGATAAAAATACGATTACTACAAGTGCGACGGTTTTTAAATAAATTTAGGGTGGTTCATTTAAATTTGATGTGAGATTTATTCTAATTAAAACAGAATTTTAAAGAAAATAAAACTGATCTGTGAACTCTGCGGATTGGATACTTTTAGCACAATAAACGCTCGCTAAACAGCTTAAATGCAAGCATTTGATTAAAAAATATTACATATCAGACTAATTGGCCCACACCAACTAATAGAAAATGAATATCGAAGATTCCACCTCCTCTCTTATTATAAGTAATCATTTGCTTCCTCGTCCATTAGACTGAATTAGCTAAACAGAGCTTTTGTGTGTTCAATGATCTTAGGATACTTGGTGAAATTATGAACCGAGTGTAGACCTTTTTACTATAAAATTACTAGAATTGAGAGTCCAAACAGCGCGGCATCAGCTCGCCTGAAGATGTCGAAGTTGTATCTTTTTCTCGGCATCAAGTACTGATCAAATTAGAAATTTTGGTGACCAACTTACATGTGCTGTAAGGCGAAAATTGAAATTACAAGGACAAACTTTAGCCTTTTTTTACTCCTACACCTATAGAACTAGATGTAAATAGTTTTATTTTGGCTTCACTTTTGAAGTTAAACAAATGTTTCTCTTCCTTTAAGTTGCCTACGTTAAAGAAACAATTTCTAGCAATCTCCGATAAACTTTCTTCAGATTTTGTGAATAGAGCTTGCTTGTGGTATTGATGGAATCACTCGCGGCAAAAGCAATATGAGGAGAAAAAGAAAACACAGTAGCCGATGGACACCTTTCTGTCTATCCGGCGTCATGAAACCCGGTTGCTGTCGCTGCTTTCTAAACGGCAGGCATGTATTTTTTGACACCAGAGGGCACCAAAAATTGTCAGACTCATTCCGAAGGGAAACGATATGTACTGTGAGGCAAATAGCGGTGTTGGGTGGAGAAGAACACTCTCGGAGCTACGCTGATGACGCCACGTAAGCAGAAACATGTCCACATTGCTTCTGTCATGAGTAATTCCATCAATACCATGAGGAAGCTACATTGCCATTATTTGTTTCCTGATAATTTCTTCTACAAAAAAATATCTTGAGAACCATTTATAACTTCAAATTAGAGAATAATACATAAGATATTATGTTAAAATTTCTCACATCCAATACCTTTTCAATTGTTTTAGTGTCAAATTTGAAACGCCCGGGATAAAGGCTTCTATTTTGTTAATTAAAATTACTTTGTAAGATTCAAGTTAATGGTGATGTAAAAGAAATGGAACAATGATAATTTTCTAAAGATTTTGGTGTAACGGACAAAATATCATTGGGCTACTTTTGCCATCTGACAAGATAGTTGAAAGGGATGTGCATCAACACAGAAAAGACGATGCCAAGTTTCGCCAAGTCTTTTGGAACATCATCGAAAAATAAAGACGTAAACTTTCCAAGAAATTCTTTATCATATTCAAACTTAGAGCTACTTATTTCCTTGAGTAAAGTGTTAAAATTAATATTGCGACATGCTCTAAATTCATGTAATCGACTTTAATTAACTATATATAAGAGGCTTGAAAGTTTTCGTATTGTACAGTTTTCTCCTAAACATAGCGATGAGAGGATAATATTGCTTTCCGTTGTTGTAAACGCTTCATAGTGCTCAGTTTTTTATATTCCACTTTTCTATTATTCACGAATTTCGTTTCTGTTTGGCAATGGTATTAAATTTCAATTTTTCTTGTTGTTACTTCTTATTTCTTCTTTTCTTTTTGTAGAACTTTCCTTTAATATTGAAAAGCTTGCCGAGAAATGTACATACATATTGTCTAACAAATACCTGTTAGCGTTTATACAGACAGCGGCAGATGTACATAAAACATGAGATTACGCTATGATGGAAAATATCGTATGACATAACATTAATTTATTAAAGCAATTTTGAACAAAAGAAAAAACATTGCCTTGTCTTACGAATGACTATTTGACATTTCTTAGTACAATGGTATTCATTTCAAGTTTCCACTTAGTTCCAGCAAAAGATAATGAGAAATAAGTTTGGTGAATAGGAATATAAGTGGTTGGTTACTTAATTCAAAGCTAGTTTTATTAATTTTTTCTAACGCCATCAGGCTTGCATTTGCGGGTACTGTTCTGTAGTATTCTCCTTGCAGCCTTCAGCTTCGACCCAAACGTTTGATGCGAAGCCTTTCTCCAGTAACATTCGCATTTGAGGAAACAAGGGACTTGGAGTAAGAGGAACATTTGTTTATATTTAAAAATGAATTCAATGTAAAATCAAATTATACACACCCAGTCTTACAGGGGTGGGGCTGGATTTAATTTTGTCGTTTTCAATCATAATTCGTCGTAATTTCATTCGCCTATTTACGTGTGGTGACGGCCCTACGAGGTTTGAAGCCCATCACGAAATGGCGGAGAATATATGTAGTGTAGTGTTACTATTCGCAGCATCGAGGTTAGCTATCATTAACGCCACGCATACATCACGCGCAGTGACTCTAGTATTTACGCTCGCTCAAAGTTAGGATCTCTTTTTCTATCCTATTATCAGCATATTACATGTCCTGCCAACGACGGCAGTGGTGGAACGGTATCATAACTGTCTCTGTCAGTAAATCTAAATTTGTGCACTTGTTTGTGGTATAAAACGTCATAGTGGATTTTTGCGTTTTCCATAATATCCACTTGGCGGTCGCATACATTTTATTTATTTATTTTTAATTGGTTTTTGTTTTACGTGTTGTATTGTTTGTCTTTTACTTACGTTTTTGAACTTTTATTTATAATGCGCACTTATTTTATCTATTTTTGGACAAGTGTACATAAATGTATCACAATGTTTTCTAAACAAAGTGCAAAAATAATTCAGAAGGGCATTTAATTATTCCCCTGCATGTGATGATTCTATATTGTAACGAACCTACCACAAAAAATCAGCTACTAGGCCCTGGTAAGACTCCAACGCACAGCACTTCTGCGACAGTTAAGAGCGGGACCTCCTATCATTGGACCACCGAGTTTTTGATAAAAAGGTGCAATCTGTGTAAAAAGCACAATAAGAAGGTAGTTCTTATCTGTTTGTTTTTATTTTTATTAGATTATTGTTTATGTTTCTTCTAATCCCATTCGGCATGTTACACCACTGGTAAAGCATCCCGTAATTTTGGAAAAGAGAAAGTTAGGCTACTCAGTGGTGATAGCAAAATGGATGTTGGTTTCATTCCAGGATATAGCGCGATGCTGTAAATTGATATTCTAAAATTACCGGAAGAGTACCTTCAGCAGAAGTAAACGCGAAAACATATCATTTCTATGTTTCCTCTTTTGAATTCCGCAACTTAATGGGACATGGGATAAAAAAGGAAATATATAAATCTAGTTGCAGGGCAAACTGTTTAAAAACAGGTTTTTGATTTTCTAGTTTTTCTGTCGTATTGATAAAAAAACTCCTAATCAGTAATCAGCCAATTTTTTAATAAGAAAAGAATAGCTGTTTATATAGCAATGCAAACCTTTCAATTTCAATGTAAACCTACATCTGGAGGAATAGGGGCTTAAGTGAAATATATGTCACGCATTGCGCTAGCTTACTAACTCGCACAAGACATGAACTATCATAAACTGATAAGGATATCGAAGTTCCCAACTTCATTAACTTATGAGAATTAAATTAACTTTATTATGTTATCAACTGCATTGGAATTTACAGGCTATAAAAAAGTTACACCTACTTCTTTTACGTGCTTTCAACGCACACGAAAAAGAGGCCCATAAAAACAAAACAACCAACTCTTTAAAAAATTCCGCTTATTTGGATTTACGTTCTCGAAGATAAGTCGAAAATGTTTCCCACGGGATCCCGATGTGCGCAAAGAAAATGGAGTTAGTAAACCAACCTAGTAGTAGCGGCAATAAGTGGATCCCGCACACACAAAGTTCATTTTTCACGTTGACCTCAAGACTGCAACATTAACCTACAGATGATGCTACCGTTCAACTCTATTATGGTGAAACACGTCTCGAATAAGCACAAACGATGGCTACCCTGGTCTGGGATATTCTGCGTTAGTTGGCGTCGCTCATAATATGGCGATGCACGTTTTATTTAGCAATTTGTAGCTACGATATTTGCAATTTGTAAAACACTTTTCGTGTGGTGAGAAGTTTTTGCTGCATGCAAATGGATTTTTTTTACAGATGTGTCTGTGAGAATGCTGAGCATTTTTCTGTACTTTTAATTATCTAGTTCCAAGGACACCAAATTGCTTTCTGAAGATTAATCTTTAGAGAAAGTCAATTTTAGAAAATTGGACGGAGAGGAATTTACTTCATTGACACTGCAAATTATTTAACAATTACCCAATGTATCACTTCGTCTGCAAAGATCTTCAACTATTGTATAATTGCATACAATGGACAATTTGAAATTATACCTTATCAAATTGCCGCAAAACTTAATAAGTGATTGAAAATTCGACTAGGTAAAGTTACAATGAGACTTTTGGTACTGAAAATTACGAAATTTGCATTTTTTAAAGAGAAGGACATTAATTACTGAATTGTTTATATGATCGTACTTAGGATCCAAATTTATTCAAGTGTTCAACAATACATTGAGAAAAACGATTATATCAACTAGATTCTACAAGATGATTCTGATGGAAAAACTCTTGTACAATTTACAATTAGTAAAGTAGATATGAAGCTATGCAGATAAGCTTTTTGTTCAAAAAATAGATTGCTGCAGCAAAACTAACATGTAAACGTTGTCTATTTCAATAATAATAAATAGCGAAAATAACCAGGCAAATGTTGATTAGCATTCAGTATAAAACGAATACACTTATTTCGAGCATGGTCTATTAAGTCTTTGTACGGTAAAAAAGATTAATAATATTATGAAATATGCATTTGCGGGTTAGTTTTTCTCCTTCATCTTCAACCCAAACGTTTGATGCGAAGCCTTTCTCTACTAACATTCCCACTTGAGAAAACAAAGGAGTCAGTATAAAATCAAAATATCTACACCCAGTCCTGCAAGAGTGGGGCTGGATTAAACTAGTAAGACTATTGGATGGATTAAAGTGACGGGGTCATCACTGGGAAAAGTGTAGAATTTACAAGGAGACTATGTTGAGAAATAAAACTGAATTTCAAAGAGAAATATTCTTATTTCTGTCCTAAGTTGGCAACCACTCTCGTATGTACATACAGATGATCATCATGAAATACAGAAAAAAAAGACAATTCTTTCACAAGCATTCACTAATTGTAAAAAGCATGCGTAAGAAAAATGATATTAAAAAAATAAGGTCTTATAACGTTGTCTGTGTAAAAGTAGGTGCCATTTTGATAAACTTTTTTTAACAATACAAAATAAAACACTACAAATAATAATAATATTTATTGGCTTGATACAATGAAGTTACGAAAAGATAATAATTTGACAAAAGTAATCTAGGCAAATTTAGGCAATATCGCCTCGTATATGTGTAAAGTGACATGCATAGTAGAGTTCTCCCTAAAGTCTTACTTATAAACGAAAAAAGGCTTTAAAACTAAAAAGATGTAGTAACAAAAAAATAAGTTATATGAAAGTGAGAAAGATGAACGAAAACTTCGATGCTAATTAATATACATAAATAGTGTTAAGTAAGTTTGATCTTGCTTGTTTGTTAATCAAATATATTTTAATTATACTCTGCAAAAAACTGTAAAACTTTATATACTATCAACACAAAATATATTTAGTTTTTTCTTTTATCCAACTGCCAACAGTATGAATTCTTTTGTCGCATTTCAGCTATGCCTTTTGTTAAATCCTTTCACTTCAAGTACAAACACCATTTCGCTGATATATTTTTACATTCTTCTATACCTGCAACTGGGTACGTGTAACTGAGCTTGTAATATATTTTCTCGTTCTAATTTCCTGCTCGATTAAATTCAAACGTGAAAATTTGTTGTACCCTTGTTGTCTGGGGTGCCTGGTTACACTGAGTGCAAGTTATTGTCATCTATTAAAACCTTTTGCCTTTTTCTGAATAGCCATTACTGCAATATCGATCCTCACAATGTACGTGTATACATTTCCGTATTTGATTTCGACGATGTTTAGTTTAAGAATTCGCTTACAACGTATTTATAAAGATAAAAGAGGAAATACTTGAAATAGGTTGAATTTAAAAAAAGCTCATTTTGGGTAATTACTCTACTTTGGTTATTTTTGTCTCGAATTAAGGCACATTTGTTTTTTGAGGGTTTTTATGATGTAAACTCCGGCGCCTCCGCCAAAAATATATTTCCGTCTGACTGGGATAAAACAAAAATTTGAATATAAATATGTTTCTTGCACTTGGTGTTAGGAATGACCTATTAAAGTGCTGTTGTCATTAGTGAGTAATGGCAACATATGTACATATTTCCGTAGAATATGTTCCATAATCCCCATATTTTCTTGGCATACACGACAAAATTGATAGTCAGCATTTACTAGTTTATGTAGATAGTATTTTAGGGCTGCATGAGCTATGAATAAGCCTACCACTATCCTAAGATACCTTTGCTGAAAGATAGCACTATCTTTGTTCTCTTTGGCAAGCTTGATAGGAATACTTTTGCCTAATTTTGTTCTGATATATTTTGCTATAACGACGACTTTAGATTTTCCTCTTATTAACTAATTTCCTGTTTAAGTGGCTCTCTTGTAGGCCACAGTAAGGGTTTCAACTGATGAGGGGCATATTTTCTGTTCCTTTGTCTTGGTGGCTTGAAACGCGCTGTAATGTAACGTGGGTTTTGTTCCTGTATTAGGTCAGATGCGTACAGGAGCCCTTACTGTATGCGAAGATCTTTACGGCTGTGCCTCGTATTCTTTCCTCGAAGGTTTTGAGATAAAACAAACATGATTTGAATTATCATTCTTCTCTGTACATGTTTATTCAAAACAAAAGCTACAATTTGTAATGTTTCAATACGAGGGAAAAAATTAAAAATAGATGATATTTGTAAATTAATTAATTAATTTATTTAGGGTTTGGGATGCGGTGCTTCAGTTGCATCCTTGTATTCTATGCTGTTGTACGACATTTTACACCACCTACAACTGTATAATTAAATTTTACTGATAAACAAGACGAACAATACTTGATTTACGAAGATACGATTCAAAACTAGTCTTATAATTGTAGGAAATTTTTACATTAAATCAGAAGTTTTATGATGCAGGGAGCTTGAACAGAAGAGAAGTTATTATTCCGTTCGCCCACTACTGGACTTAATATAACTTCCCTGCTACCTAGATCGTAGGAGGTAAACGAGTAGACATATTGAACTCACTCTGCGTAGCGTTAATGACAACATTGAGCTTAATACTTAATTCTACAAGACATATAATACACTAGTCTACTAATTTATTCTTTAGCGATGATATTTTGCACGACGAAAATCGTTATATTGTATCGTATCGTGTATATCGAGGGTTGCTACAGCTTGAAATTTGAGTTCGTCAAACCATAATAACACGGTGGCAGATCTGACGCAGATTGAAACATGTATTTACTTCTACAACTCGGTTACATTTCATTGCTGACCTACTTCCATCCTAACATTCTAATATAACTTTGCTGACAAGAATCATATTTGTAATCAGTACTCGTATTTGTTATGGTTAGTTTGGTATTATGCTTGGTTTGTTGGAAATACAATTTATGTACCTCATCTACAAGTAGTTGAAATTTGACTTTAATGTAATGTTTATTGTTGTAATTCCTATATTGAACGAAATAATTACTTAAATGTTGAAATAATTTTCTTTCGGTTTATTTCTTTTTCTTATTTTATTAATGGGATCTGTTAGAAGGAGGGTGCTAATCTGACAGTGATTTAATGCTGACGATCTCTCCAAGTTCCCGGAAAGTGGTTCGAATATATTCGGTACGCCCCAAAATCTATCTTGTTAAAATGAACAGTTTGTAACCTGCTATTACCTGTTTTACCATGGAGTAATATATTATTCAAACGGTTTTCGAGACGATCGTATTAAGAACTAGCAATTACGCATCTCATTTAACATTTATGAAACAGGAGCGCATGTTTTAGAAATATGTTCGTTTGTCTGTAAGTTTTTAGTCTATTTATGATTATTCCTTTTATTCATCGGATATATGCTATGCTGTATCAAAAGTATTACATAAAGAGTTGCAAATATTGAAACATAAAGATGAAACTTTACCTATATCCGCTGTAATTTCTCTGAATATCTGCGAAGGATTAACCAATACGAGGAAAACATGAACATGTTTAAATTTGAGGAGTGACAATAATAATACAATAGAATTATAAGAAAACGTAATCGAGTGGGGGCCACTACAAATATCTGGAGTAAAATTTTGGGTTTCTCATCATAATTCTATATTAAAAATTGCTTACGATGAAATGAAGATATAAGAATAAATTTTGCTAAACAATGGCTAAATACACTCCCCGACAAAAACTTAGACGCGGTAAGATGTTTTATGGGTTTTAAGGGTTACAACATTTCTTTGCGAAACTAGCAAGATATCCAATTAAGTTTTTATTCATAAAAGTAAAATAAACTTAAAAATATCTCCTCCAGTAATATATGAACTAAATAATAAATTATTACTCCAATGTTTAAACAATTTCTGCGACAAAAATTTAGACGCTCTGTTGCAAATGTAAAACAAAAATCAACAAACGAGTGATCAGTAATGCGTAGATCCTCCATTGTTCTTAATCACTTCCAATAGTCTGTTATTAATAGATTTATATAAATTTAACACATAATTTGGAGCGATATTCTGCCATTCAGTCACTATTGAAGTTTTCAGTTCCTGTACCGTGAAATGTTGACGGCCTCCGCCATAAACGCGACGTGCCAATTCACCCCACATGTTTTCAATAATGTTTAAGTCTGGTGACCGTGTCGGCCACTGTAAAGTTTTAATCTTTTTCTCTTTAAACCGTTTAGTAATGGTTTTTGCTTTATGAATTGGCGCGTTATCTTCCTGAAAAACAAAATTTCGCCCGGCTCATTGGTTTCCAAAACGTAGAAGATTGTCACGCAATAAGTCTTTATACCTCACAGATGTCATTTTGTTTGTGCAAAACACAATCTCACTTTTACTGCGAAATCCAATCGCTGCCCATATCATCACAGATCCACCCCCTAATGGTCTGGTCATTTTCACTTTTGGTTCCTTTCTCAGATCATGATAATAATGCGAGTACCCATCCGGTCCGTCCAAATTAAAACGTTTCTCATCGGAAAATATAACCTTTTCCCTTTATTTCTTCCAGGATACGTGTGCTTCAGCAAATCTCAACCTCGCTTCTTTGTGTTTCGCCGAAAGTGGTGGTTTTCTCAACATTTTCTTCCGTGATATTACCGGTGACGCCTTTAAAATCCTTTGAACATTACGCACGTGCGTTTGTACCCCCGCCCGTTCTGCAATAACTCTCGCCGACGCAGAAGAATTGGATGCACACCGCAATATCATGCGTTTATCCCGCTCACTTACAGCTTTCGGCCCCTGGCCTTTTGGTTTGCCGTAGTTTTTCGGATCTTTTAGGAAATTTCTAACGGAATGATCGCTTCTTCGTAACCGGCGAGCAATTTCCTTCTTACTAATACCCAGAAATATCTATAAATGGACTATTTACATAACAAGTATTAATAACCCTCATTTACATTTTATATAATGTCTATAAACTTTGTTTCGTAAATAGAAACGATACCGCGTCTATGTTTTTGTCGGGTAGTGTAGCTCCTCTCACTTCAGGTGCTTAACACTCGTTTTTTATGCGATTTTTTTCCTATAAACACATAAAGAATGACTTCTATTTTGTCTTAATTATTACAACTATATATAATAGGTCTTCAAATTCGCTGGGAAATGTGCATCCTTTACGGTTACACCAATTGCACCAATTGCTCCAACATAAATAGCCATAAATATTATGTATATGCTCTTTCTCTTATTATGTAGCCAATGTACTCTGACCACATCTCAATATAGCGTTCAGATCGATACATCCACCCGCCAATATTTTCTTTTAATATTAAAGTCTTAAGAAGAGGGGTGTCATCATCAGTTAACTTGCGGGACTTGCCAATGTAACTATGTAGGTATAACATATAATAACTTTGACACCAGCATTAACGAGCATACAGTCTAACATATCGTGTTTCTCCCACTTTGCTACACATCTCAAAGATAACAATCACACCTTCATAGTTGAATATCTTATATGCCGCTGATAAGGGCAATTTTCGAAATAATTTGCAATCGTTGTAGATTCTTAGTCAGCAGGTTCTTGATAAGTATTAGTATCTCTTAATACTCAAATTTGATTCAACACCTGGATTTCAAATTTTATTTAATGCCTACAAACAACACAAGATATAATCAAAGGAAATAATTTTAAAAAACAACTTCTCTAATCTTTATATGCTTATTGCGACACTGTTCGTAGTTTTTATACGTTCTGTACATTAACTTTTACAATAATATCTCAATTTTGATAGTCTTCTCGGTTTGTCAAGTATATTTAACAAATTCAATATAATTTTAATCCTGTGATAATTTTAGCTGTGCATTAACTAAATAATTTTTTTTAAATCTGTCTGGTGCGTTGGTTGCCGATACTTATGTGTTGTTTACCATTCTACGTCACAGTCCTTGCTACCATTGTTAATTTATGTAATACTTAACATAATAAGATTTTCAATTTCAATTATTTAAATTAACGTTTGATACTAATTTAAAAATATAAAAGAAAATAATAAAGCAAAAAGTTTATCTTCCACTAATATCTCTTTAAATTGTTTCAATCTTTAATGTAAAACCTATAAATGGAAATTTATATTCATTGTTCATTACAGCTGGCCTGCTGATGAACGATTACTTCGAAACGTCGTTATTCCCTTTAGGACCTTCTTATTACCTTCCCAGTTAAGTCTTATCATTTAGTTTGTTTCTTGCACATATACATGTATTGTATTCTTATTTAATATTGTTTTGGATGGGTCAATTCTCGCCAAACCCATCTAATCTCATCGTGCTCTCCGAGATTGAATCTGCGTGGAATGCAACTAGTACAGAGAATTGATCGAGTCAAATTCTGCATCAAATTTATTCCAGTCTTCGCACCACAGCTTATTAGCAGTATTATTACATGTATATTGTTACATTTTGTTCCCAAATTCATTTATGTAATAGTAATTTACGCCAGCCCAAACTTGAGATAACGATATCAGAAGTCAGGAAGGCAGAACCTTCTGTACAGTATAATATCTTAACAGCGCTCGTTAACTTCTTGCCTATTGTTATTTTTAATATGTCTCAATGTGCTTTTTGTAAATTATGTACAGCCCTAAGCGAAGTTTTATCGGAACTGCCGAACATTTATCGCGAACACGCATATAGAAAGGAAGAAATTGTTCGCAAACTTAACTTAACTTCGCACAATAAAACTTCCCCGCGTTTGCAACGTAATAAATTCGCGAAGCAAGACTCACGGGGAATGAAATTATTTCCTTCAATAAATTATATCGATGTTATTAATGAAAACCCGCGAAACGCTCCGCACCTTATCCCTGGAATATCGTAAACGTTTTGCGGTGAACCAGATAAGACTTCTCTGCGCGATTAGAATAAGAAGTATGGTACAGAGAACAATCAACCGCTGCGGGTTTTAATGGGGTGATTATTAAAATTTGCTAGGTATCACGAAATGAATGTTGAAATAAGGTTATTGCTGAACGATGTGTTCAGACAAGGTTAATTAACAAAACATATCTCGTTTCAGGAGTTTGTTATTTTATTGCCGTTAAAATGGTTTTGGTAATAATAGAAGCAATGACTGGAGAAACAATACTAGGGGTTGTGTCGCACCCTTCTTATTCTGCTAACATTTCGTCAAGCAATTGTCACCTTCTTTTGTCTCTAATCAACTGTGTTAGCCGTAGGCAATTCCAAACTCGAGTTGTCCGTCAATTCAACTCCATTTATGATATGCAATTGTAAAATGCATAAACATGGATATACAAACACACAAATCAAAATAACTCAAAATCAATTGAATTTAGAGATAGAGAACTTCAATACAAATCATTCCATAACAATCCACGGACTCTAAAAAAGCAATAAGAGGTAAGTTACATGAGTCTAGAGAAATAATTTGTTACAATAGAGCGGACGCTAAAAATTTGTAAAGCTAATGAACGGGTTGGATGAAAAATCCTGTATATTTGACAACAATAATTATTGCAACAATATAAGAAAAATCAATTTTAAACTCTTACCATAATAACATTGATAACATCGTCAGTAGAAATTACCACGCAGAAAGTGTTGTGGTTGAAATAGAAGAATGTGAATCATCTGAATAGGAAAGGGTGACAACTTTAGATAGGTAAAGATTTCTTTAAATAATATCCATTTTTATATTTTCTGATATATTATTCTACAATCTTATACCTTATACAGCTATAAAATATTCTAAAATGTTTTAACCTAAAGCTACAGACACTTTTTACAGATACGACAGGTCGTCAATGCCGTATCTCCACAAATATGCCACTGACGAGTTTAAGACTATACAACTGTTAGCTTAAGTCACGTGAGAATCAGTACACAAGATTCCACAAACTTTTCCACAAACACTTTGAGTCCGTTAGCTAGTTTACTACAAAAGACCTCCAAACGACGCGTGGGTCAGATTGTAACAATTACGTGTTTCCATATGATTGCAAATATCACCGCTCCAACTGACCAGATTTTTTTTTTATAATTATTGTCGGAAAATGCAAGAAGTGGAGATATTCAATTCCCTAAAAAGAGCGATATGACGTTAACACTTTACCTAGTTATTCTGTAAAACGTAATTGTACAAAAAAAGCATTAAACAAATAGATGGGAAAATAAGTAACATAAAATAAAAAAAGTCTTTTATAAGCGTCATCGGTACATCTAGTACAATAACAATAATAAACCTAGGATCTCTTTTTCTACGGTACGTGAAAGATTTATACGAAGGGTTGAACCATTAGTTGCCAAGGGACTTTTTATCTGAAGCAATTTTTATCTTCCTCCCTTGTTGAAATAAACCTTCTTTAGCGTCATTGCGTTCATTTATTGTCAACGTATTTCCGTTATACATTTTGGGTTTTTAACCGGTTTTAAACAATCAGCGCAAAGTGAAATTACAAATTTCTTATTTCCACTTTCTTCAGGGTCTTTTCCATTTTTATTTTCGAGATTTTCTTTATCTTCTTCTTTCATGTTTCTTTCAAAAGTTGTTTGTTCAATTTTTTTTTCATCCTGTAATGAACCTATTATTTATATTGGCAAACAAACAAAAACTTGTTAAACCAACAACATTATACGGAGTTCTTTTATGCCAGAATGACAAGCACAGTTTTTTGTAAACTAAACAAACTGTGCTTGCCATGTGCTTTATTCCATTTGTTTGCGCTATTTTTCTGCATTCAAGTGGTGAGCATGTTTTCCAGATCCTGATTGGCTATCTCGTCGCTTCCTTGGCCTTCCATGCATGATTTTTAAGCTCCAACCACATGCCTTTTAGACTTTTTATCGTTTTATTGCAAAATAAACGAAGATGAAGTCAGGCGCATTGTGCTTAGTTTTAGGAACAGATTCTGGCAATGCATAGAAGGTGGTAATCTTAGTGATGTTATTTTTAAAAATTAAAAATTCAGAGTTGTACTTTTAATTTTAGTAATAATTGGTTCATATATATTTTTTACTTCTTCACAGTGGCTTATTAAAATGCATTTAACCTTGTTGCCGGACCATGTAGGGTTCACTTAATATTCTGCATTGATAACTAGCTAAAGTATTAAATAACAAATTATTCTATAAGCGAACTATTGTAAAATCGGTATTTTATGAAACAATTAGTTATTTCATGGAATATCGGATTTCAGGCTTTAACGATGTTCAGATACACATATACATTTTAAAAGTGGTAGCAAATGACCTATAGGGGTCAGACAACATTCTGCACCACGTAATTTTGAAAAGCAAGACGTATGTATTTAACATAAATGGTGCCGTATTGTTATATCTAGTTCGCATTCGAATTAATAACAACGCAATACATTTGTAATTCATTAAACTTACTCGGCCGTGTGTATAATTAAATTTAATTTTGTGTTGTAATTCATTGGAATGATATCCAGATTAAAACAGGTAATTGCAGCTAAACGGAAAATACTAATTAAATTCATAGCATGTAAAATACAAATGATAATACCAATGCAAGCATTTCATAAATAATGCAACCCTGTAACTGGTCAAAGTGCATCGCTAAAATCGTTAACATTCTCGGAACTTGAAAAATCTCTCGAATTGAAAACGTTTACATTCAAAGGATCTCGGTTTAATTTGGTCCGACTCTATTTTCCGGATTTAGTTACATAGTGGCATTAACTCTCTTTTCCGTTCCCTATTATTTTCTCAGAAAAAAGAATAGCTTCACTAACTGCTGTTATGAAAGCTTAGAGTGGTAAGAAGTACAACAAGTCACATTTTTTTAAACCTATTCTAGATTAAAATGAAACAAGTTTTAATCAAGAGGTATAGCGCACCTGCTTGTATTACAATTGAATGGAAGTCCTCAAATGCTTTTACTTAACACTGAACGAATTCGAGTTAAAACAATTGCTTACTTTTCAAAACGAACCATAACAATATCTTGAATCAGAAACTCGTTAAAGATAATCTTCTTCCCCTACTTCGCTGGTATTCTGCTCCACTTTGACGGAGAGATTCGTCAAGCAAAAGCAGACTTTAATTAAAAAGTTGCTGGTGATGTTGGAACGAATTTGCTCAATTAAAAGTTTGCACGGTCAAAAATTAGTATGGAAAATACTTAAATGTACAACGGTATAGTCTAAATCAACTGTGAAAAGCTTTTTTATTGAAAAAAATTGAAAATATTGTAGCTTTTAATTGAGATTGGTTGCGCGATAATTATTTTGGTTGGCGTGCAACAGTAAAAATTCCAAATTCTTTTCATTCTTATTCCGCTTCTGTTTTACGTTAACCATAGCCGTAATAATGGTTACATTGCGTTGCAAAAGTGCTACATGAAATGTTATAAAGAAGCTGGTCACCATCGCCGAGGAGCCTCAAGCTTGGGCCTGGTCATTAGAAGCCATCGGTCGAAGAGCTGCGGCCAATCAGGTTTAATCGCATATTGTTTTTTTTTTTATTTGTCGTTTTCTGTTTGTATTAATATTTTTTGGTCATTGTAAATTCTGATTATTTCATATTATTGAATATTATTTTTGGAGGCCTCATTTTGTACACCAAATCTTAATCTCACATTTTTCTTTGTTTTCAATAAATGTAACTTATCGCATTTCAATATCTTCTGTAATAACACTTGTTAATATTTCAAATTAATTCTTTTCTTTATTAATTATTTTGACCATTACCCCAGACTCGAACGACCTGAGATAGCTTCGTGTTGCAAAATAATAAGTAGTAAGAGTCACATGTAAGAGTAATTTCAATAACAATTATAAAAAAGTAAGTAGTAATTTTAACACATTTTATTCAATTTCTAATTAGCCTGGTAAATTTCAGTACTGTAACGCGGGTGTTCTATTACATTTGGCCCTAAAGCGACCGATCAATCGCAATTAGCTCACAACGTGAGAGCCAGCAAATCTGTTCTTTTACACCCTGAAGATCAAATCTGTTTCATTAAATGGAACACAATTCTTTTTCCAGAAACAGTAGACAAATGTCTATATTACGTATTTTGTAAAAGTTCTGAATATGCACAGATAACTTATTAGCAGTTTCCTAATGGCAAAAAAGTAACAAACGTAATTAAAGCAACTGCTAACTAGGAGGACTTCTAATGCAACCCATTATTTGAAAATTCTGGAATGTTTTGGGTGGATTGTTTTCAAAATATCACACTGTATATTGCCAGATCGAATAGAAAGTGTATATCTCTAATAATTTTGTTTTGTGTATTATTGCAAGTGCATGTACAAATATGTATTGCATATACTTGTGAACCTACGTGTGGATACATGCAATTTCAATATTTACATGGACGTATCCAAATATCTCACTCTAAAACTTGTAAGTAATCAAAATAAACAATGGATAATATCAAACATGCTTGTTATACAAATACACATCCAAACACGCTGACATCATTTTATTTGTAAAGAAAGATCAAATTGGAATTGATATCTTAGGAAAAAGTAAAATTGTTCAACAAACCACAAAAATATGTAAAAGCGAAGCATACAACAAGCATATTTTATTAAAGAAATATGCAGAAAGAGGTAAATGAAAGAGTTGGTATGTCAGATATTGTTGTTCATTAAAAGCACTGCCTTGAAGGAAAACTGGAAATTCTTTCGAGAATACTGGTTCATATTTGCATAGAATTCTTTAAGGAAATATTCTTTAAAGCTACAATTTTCAACTAAGTCTATCCAAGACGAATATCAATCATTAAAGCAAACGGAAACCTTCCACTAACGCTCTTTAATCAGCATTGATTTAGAATCGCCAGTTACAATTGTAGGGAACTCTATTCGTTATTGTCGACACCCAAGCACAAGTAACAACGAGAATTGCTCTCTTGAAATTGATTTGCCGCTGAATAGACGTCGTCCGCCTCGTTCAACGTCACATTCTCATCTCGTCGCCGGAAGAAAAACGTCTCATTCGGAAAGACGGCATCAGAAGTTATCTTGCGCGAGGGCGAAAGAGTTCTGTAAGAGTTGCTTTTAGAGATATATGAAGGGGTTTAAATGATTAATCGTGCTCCGCTGGAGAAAGCTCTGCAAATCCCGTGTATTAGTCGAAATTATTATTTAATGTAACAACCCTGTTCCGAAATGTGCGTTTGGAAACTATCTTAAAGTTGGTTGTTTCCCAGCGGACTTTACGTTGAAAAATCTATCTGCAGAAACATATGGGTTTTAAGTGGGTAATTAGGAATTTTATTACATAACCTTAAAATTGCGAAAATAAAGGAAATAGTAACTTGACAATAAAAATTTAAGAGCTCCAACAACGGAAATTGCTGAAGGAATAAAATTAGCAGTCCTTATTTAAGAGAATGGTTATGCATCGGATCGTTATTGTGGACTGCTCGAAGACTTGACAAGATGGTACCATATCACATATTTTAGGATGTTCACTTGAAATGTTCCCGGTACATTTTTGTTTCACTGCTAGGTGATAGCAAACGGCCCTCACCTTCGCCGAATTTGTTTGCGTGAGATTTTTTTTTACAGGGGTAGCTCAAATCACGAGTGCAGCAATATCTCAGGAAGTCAATAAGATTCCATTGGACATGATCCAAGCGGTTGCGAAGAACTTTCGAAAGAGACTTCAAAACTTCATTGACATTGGCGGCCACTATTTAAGCGATTTAATTTTCAAAACTTCTTGAATAACAATAGCATTTAATGTTTTCTTAAGAAGTAAATGTTTTCGAATAATCTTCTTTTCTTTGTGATTTATTAACCTTCGAAACCCGACAAGCTCTTAGTAATTGTTTGGGATTACAAGTTCACTCCTTAACTTTTTTTTTTAAATATCCCGCTTTATGGCAAAATCTGAAAAGCCATGCTCGTGCTCAAGCTAATAAGAATAGCTTTTCACGAACAAATTGTATCTGCTAACTAAGCTCTATTTCACCATACTCAAGTGGTGCCAAACATTTAAAATTTTCAATCCAAAGAAGTTTTTAGATTGTACCTTGTATTTAACCCTTCAAATTGATGCAACGTATTCAACGCCAAAAGAACCCTTTTAAACGCACAATTTCGTTACTTTCCTTTTTTCAGTTCGGTAGCTGAAAAATTAAAGCTGGGAATGCCCGTCGATCCCGAAGAATTCGAAGAAGTGACAATCTACTTTTCGGACATCGTCGGCTTTACCACGATTTCGGCCCATTCGACTCCCGTTCAAGTGGTTGACCTGCTCAACGATCTTTACACTTGTTTCGATGCCACGATAAACGCTTACAACGTGTACAAGGTCGAGACCATAGGCGATGCGTACATGGTCGTCGGGGGAGTGCCGGTCAGGGTTTCGGATCACGCCGAACAGGTATAATTCAAGTGGCGTTACGCTACGTCTTCAGTTTGTCTAGGGAATACCACGCATACATGTACAAAGATAAATATGGTTGAGTGTCCTAGACATTTTGCAGTGTATGCGTGGCGTTTCAAAAGGAACGGTCTAAAGATTAATGTGTCTTGCTGTGTTACAAGCAGCAAAGGATGATATCTTTTTTTTCAAGCGTCAGAAAATGTTCTTATAAATTGCTTCAAGTTGGAATTGGATGTTTTACTGAATATTTAAAAAGACTAAAAATCCTCTAGAAGAATGTTGAAAGTGAAATACATACATGTCTAATAATTTTTTTTAACGTTGCAAAACGTACATTAAAGCGTCTACTTCTATCTGAAATACCTTATACGTTGCAGAAGCGTGCAGATCATAATCAAGAAATCAAATTGAACTATCTAAAGAAATATATGAATTTGATATACTAGAAATACTAAATAAAATATAGATGTAGAGAAACTACAAGCTGGAGATAAAGATGTAGGAGACGTTACCATTCTCCTTGTTACAATAAAGCAAAATCTTTAAGCTTCTAAGCTTGCTTATATGTATTGTGGGATAGTGTGGGAATACGTTCATACAAACGATGGTAGTGACTTTTGATATATGTAGGAATGTCCTCTTAAGCATATAAGCATATGTAGTCAGTAATAGTAATCAGTACAATGACCAATAAGAATTAAAATCTAGTTACTGAAAAGTTCTAAAAATGTTAAAACATTTATATTGTATTTGGTTATGTGAACCAAAGACCTAAGTTTATTTTCTTCAAATAAATGAAAACAATTTTATTATTCTATAGATTTATTTTATTGAGACCTTAAATGCTAATTATTATTATTGTTAATTAATTATTACAGTATTACATGGCAGTTGGGAAGCATACTGATGAAACTTTTATGCTTGTACCATTTCAGTAGTCACTGTCTCAATCTTTCAGATAATGAAGGAGCAGTCGTATTCGGTGACGAATACGACTGCTCCCAATAAATAAAATTAGTCATATTGAAACATGGAAAACTACAGCAATCACCCCTTGCACAACTAGAATGAAATGTGTGCTTTATCTCCATTCAACATCATTAACTCGGTTTCCTGACGAATACTAGATCTTTTTTATTGTCATATTAGCTCATTACATTAATAAACCTGAACAATTTTTCAGGCCACAACTGTGCAAATAAAGGATGTGGAGTACGGAGTGAAGGTTTCCAACAAGCCGAAACCACTAAGGCGCAATGGCCGTTTTTCGAAAATTCTTTCCCTAACTCATTATTTTTAGTTTTGATGATTTGGGCTGTCCTTCTTTCCCATCTGTCCTCTTGTAACCATTCCCTTCGCTACTCTAAAGCACGCATTTTTAAAAACCTTGAACATTGAAAGAGCTAAAGGAATATATTCTTCTTCGAAACGTGAAAGCGAGGGGGTTCAGGAACTAACTTACTTGGTGCCTTTAACAAAACGTACGTTATTTGTTAGATGTAATTTTTTATACGTGATGTGGAATACGTGTTATTGACATATAAAAATTGATTTTAAAGCAAAATTTAATGAAGCATTACTAAAGTATCCAATTCCAGTGACCTACCCTGTATCTTGTTTCTGGACACCTGGTATTTTGTAAACGAGAAGTAATTTTTAAGGATTGAAAATTTACGTTAACGTACTATAATTGTATTCTTTCAACAGATTGCGACAATGGCACTAGATCTACTGCATCAAAGCGGAAAATTTTGTATCAGGCATCTGCCAGGTACACCTCTGCGTCTGAGAATCGGACTCCATACAGGTCCCTGTTGCGCCGGAGTAGTCGGGTTGACCATGCCTCGCTATTGTCTCTTCGGAGATACAGTAAATACTACTTCGAGGATGGAGTCTACAGGTAATGAACAAACTGGAGATAAATTGATCTGATATACCATAGAATTGCGCCGAGAAATGGTTTGATTGCCCTACTAGTAGACTAAAGACTAGGGAAACTGTACTAGAGTTTGTCTCTAGCAAAAGCTAGCCAAATTCAGTGTTGCGATGTTTCGCATTGGGAAACCTTAAATCGTATTCAGTGCGATAGTCATTGTTTCGGGTACCGGATGCAATCGCTCTAAACCGCATCCTCCACAGCAACTACATGCAATAATGCTATCGTTTGCCATTAATGTTGGTGTTGCGCAAATCTACTTTGTTTCGTCTCACGTTAAGACTTAGTAGCTAATGGTTGCCAACTTTGAAAGTGTTCGAAATAATCCTTGTAAGTGATATATTTTTCGAATTTTATTTCGGTTTACCATAAGGTTTACCGAAATAAATGGTAAAAATAACTGAGAAAAAATATAAATTTAAACAATGTACTAGTAGTTGTAAAGAATACGGGTGTTAAATAAACAATGCTTCTAGACATTTAAAACTTATACTATTTCAAGTTTATATTTACTAGTGATAGAAAGAGGGTCCTTTTTCTCACAAGTTCTTTATTAAAATATAAATAAAGAACTTGCGAGAGAAAGGATCCTCTTTTATTTCTATCATTAAGATGACTTCGCACAGAATCAACCACGTTTCTTTATATCTACTAGTGCCTTCTTTTGATTTGATGTTCGTCCCTTTGTTCCCATCAAATAAGTATGTTAATGTCCTGAAAATACCTAAGTATGCAATCGATCGAAGAAAGTTGAATTATTCAAGAGGTACAGCTGTTATCTCTGCTTAACAAAACTGTCAAAAGAAATCGAAAAGTCTTCTCGAATTCCCAAAAGAAACCATTGAAAACGTTTCTACACTAATAGAAATGCATATTTTGTAAATCAAAGGATTTAGTTTTATTCCATTCTATTCGACAGTAGCTTGAGCTACAAAATCAGGTTATTTTTGCGTACGTCATTGGACATACCTGTTAGAAATAAACGCCACATCACCTTATTTATAATTCACTTTTGTACAGCACTAATTTAAAGTGTTTATAGCAGTAACCATTATCATCTTGTGTTCAGAATATTGTTCTGCTAACTTGAATTGTAAATTTTGTTTAAACAATAATATCAACGGGATAAAGTTTTAAAAGCATAAATGGAAAATCCAATTTGAGAGAGAATTGGATTTGTTTTGTACGCAGAAAAATTACATTTCGTGCTTTCCCCGCGAGCACTTTAAAAACGAGTTAAAATAATATGCGGATAAAGGAGAGGATTTCCCTATAAAGTGGCATGTTTACCGCGAAAAAAGTGCGACAGGGAACAGATAACATAACTCTGATGCGGTCTTTTCAGTTATTTTCATATATTTCACGCGTTAAATAAGCTCAAGCATAAACCTCCCAATGCATTATCGTTTTGGCGGAATAGTATTTTCAATGCTTTGTGTTCGATGAATAAAATCTATAATAGTTTTCACCAAGCTGGAAATTTCCGTGCAATAAGCGTTATTAAGCCTTAATTTATATCGTGGCTTTAAAGAGAAGAACGTTCGTTTAGAAAATCGTAGTTACTTTTGTAAAATATTTTTGTCCGGCATTACCAAATTGTTTAATAACGTATTCAACATAATGAAATGAACTGAAATAGATTTGGAAGTCGTAATTTTTAAATAGTGCCCGATTAAACATTTGCGCGTAGATGACCTCAGCTCGTGCAAAACATATTTACGTCCACATGCATAGTTTACTGAACGCACGTGGATTTTGTTCATTTATCGTTTATTGGATTATATAAATATGATGTTCTTAAAAGCTGCAAAAGTGGTATTTAAGTTCTATAGGTAACTTGTAGTTTCTCAATTCATCCTGGTCAGTTCTGCGTTAAGGTCTTCTTTAATTGCTGGTTGCTGCTTCAAAATTCAGAATTAATGAAATAAGCAATAAGTAATAAATAGTAATATAATAACTAATTAAAAGAAATAACTTGTATCCTTGATTGAAAAATACGAAAAGTAATCTTCAATTATATATATATTTGGCATAAAAAAGTTGTTTTTACAAATTTTTACGCTTCCGCTTTTTTTCTATTTAGTCATATTTACTCAAAAACAAAATTTCATCTGAATAAAAAGACATTAATGTGCTCTACAAAGTGCACTATGGTCTTTTTGTAAATACTTTGTTTTCAATGTTTCGTTCTTGCAATTCGGGTACAGTTCACGATGCTTTTGAACACAGCACAACACCATGTACAGTCAATAGTTCATGAAAACCTTATGTTGAGTTAACACTCTTTCAGCAAAATCATTCGCAGCTTTTAAGTTCCTAACAGCCATTCAGGCTGCTACATACGAATTGTTGGTCTTGCATGTCGAAGGGCATTCTCGAAGAAAACTAGTGTCCATTTTTATGTCAGAGAGCAGATCTCTTTTTGTTACCAATTCAACTTTGTTTTTTATACGTCTACATGATCAAAATAGTTGTCTATTCTATCGCTGTCTTTGCTGGTGACCAAACTTTAAAACTGCTGTTAACATGACTGTGGAACTTTTAAGAAGCTTGTACAACAGTACTGCGCAGAAGCTACAGTTTTATACCGCATTCGTTATGGACGATTCGCGATATAATTCTATCAGTGCTTCTTCTGTGCCACATACCACCTGATTTCTTTCTTCCTTTCTTTTTCTCTTAAGAATTACCCCTTATCACTCGTAACATAAATATTAGTCTTATTACTGTTTTATATAGGCTGATTTATGTTCGAGCCTCACCGTAGGGGCCTCGCTTATACTTCGAGATGGAGGGTAGGTTGAATTTAGCAAAGTTGCTAAATTTTGTGTTTGATGGAAAAATTGACCTGTAATAAATGATGTTGGAGATTTTCTATAAAAACGAAAGAAGCTCATTTTCTTCTTTTACCTCTAACACCTTTATTTGGTCTTACAAAGAAATACTGAAAACGCATTCTCACGGCCACTTTTGATCTTCTATTTAATCGTGTATAATTTTTCGGTATTTTCTGGTCATCAACAACTTTCTTGTTTCTTATCAACGGCATATTGGATTTTGACATTGGCAAATGAGTTTTTTTCTTATTTTAACCATGTACAACATGTTGGTAAAAGCTTTCGATATGCTGTTAATGACGAAGAAGACATTTCAAGATTAAATAAGGCAGCTATAAAACCACAAATTGGCAAACATTTCAATCATCGTTCATTAGTAATGTAAGGATGTACACCAACCAAGAGAAACAAGATTATTTATTCACGGAACCAAAATACAACAATAGCGAGTACCAGATATTTACGAACGACACATCCATTCTTCGTCAATTAAAGCTTACGAATTAAATTTTTATTTGGGTTTATATATATTTATCGTATATATTTTATTGCTCGCATTTGGCGACGTTTTGTTGATTTACTACCAACATTTTCAAGCCCATAGTCATCTTCCTTTTCTTGCGTAATTGTAATATTTTCCCTTAATTGGACGTCGTTTGAGTACGCATATCTTAAAGACACGGCGTTGCATTTCATCTACTGCAACTCCGATTATTTATATGATTCCTAGTTCTTTTCCCAATATCGGAAACTGCCTGGACTACATTTGTTACCAACAATAAGGTTTTTAGTCGGCTTTTTCGAAAAATCAAAAAGCGGAACTAATAAAAAGAAGCCTGCAATAGTGCGTTATTAACTTAACAATTCGTATATTTCATCCCACACGAACAATCTAATGGCGGCTGCAATTATTATTTTTAATATTCTTGCGCCATAATTCACCGTCCCCACAGGAAAATACGTGACATTTACACGAGTCCACGTTTCCGTGAAAATAATTCCTTCTAATACACCTCGTCTCGACCATAAACGACGTAAAAAAAGGTTCATTTAGCTATCGGCGCGAATGTTGTTTTGTGAAGAGATATACTCGACCGTATCGGCGACTTTTGTTTGTTCTTCCTTGCCTTTTTCTTAAAATTAATCGTTCCAGGAGCCGCTTGGAGAATACATCTGTCCGAGACGACCAAAGAACGTCTGGAGAAAGCCGGCGGTTATCAGCTGGAGTACCGGGGACTCACCGACGTTAAGGGTAAAGGGACAATGCACACTTATTGGTTGCTGGGTAAAGCCGGCTTTGATAAACCGCTTCCTGTACCGCCACCTATCGAGTAAGTAATAGTATTTTCTGAATAAAACTTCACCACACTTACACGAAATCTACATAACATAATTTTTATCGAATAATAGCTAATGGCCAACCAAATTTTCCCGAGTAGAATAGATTTTAATAGAATTTTTTGTGATCGTAGATCGGTTATCTTTAAAGTTTCCTACACAGTGCAATAAAAAATGTGGCCAATAGTTGTTCGGCAGTTGATATATTGTCGCTGTCAGTATAAAATGAATGGCACAACCATGCAATATACTTGCTTTTATATTTATCAAGCTAAAGCCCGTCAAATTTCGTGAGAAATAGCTTTGTAGACTTGGAAAGGTTAAGTTTGTTATAAAACATCATGTATATTTATCCATAAATTCATTGCTTTAATTAGAATCTGTAGATCTTTAGAATTTTCACGAAGGTGGAATAATTTTCAATAAATACGTTGGCTACAAATTTTCTATTCAAATGTAACTGAAAATTATTAAAAGTCAGCCCAAAAATTACCGACAGGCTTTCAGGTATGGTAAAGAATTATAAAACAAAACTCTTTTCCCGAAGATATTTTACTTTGGAGTTAAGTTAACAAAGATGCGTAAACCAGCTTTTTTGCAAAATGCTATTTTTAATTTATTTGATTGTTTAATTTAATCAAACTTTATTACGTCATTACAAATTTATAAAGTTACGTATTTCTTTTTAAACAGAACAATCGGCAATTAAATTATTTCAAAGCACACACATTTAAATAAACATTTGAAACAAGCTACAGAAGTAACATAACATTTAAAAATCATAGATAAATTTATTTATATTATAACGATTAGCCTCTAGCAAATAATATTTTAGAATTTTTAAAATAAGTGTAAATTGTTGACAATTTTTATTTTGAGTGGTGATCTGTTATAAATAGGGATGGCGATTTTTATTGGCACGCAGAGGCGCAGACCGTACGAGGTCGACCAGTGTTATATGTATATGTACATAAATCAGTTTGCTCGCATCTGTTCTACTTTGTAGATGAAACCAACCATATACTATAAAAATATTGCGTAAACAACAACACAGATTGCATGGAATACACGAAATTAATAAATACATACATGGGTATTCGCGGTGGCGTAAAATGCAATGCTTGCAATGTGATCCTTATGGTTTATAACGAACAATGCAAACGGCATTAGGGGTTAGATCTGGTGGATAGGGTGGGTAGTCCATGAATTTGAACCCCAAACTATTATATAAATTTTGTCAGGGCGACCATCGAAGTGTGAGACATTGCTTTGTCTTCATAGAAGCAAACTTTCTTTTCATATGAGCCGCAGCATAGCCTCGTGTTTGTTTTCTTTTTTTAAATCACTACATTTACTTGGAGTTTAAAAATTACGCCTCTATTTCTCAACATGGCTTTACTAAGAAAACGTCAATAGTAACAAATCTGATTACTTTTGCTCAATATACTTACTAAATCATCATAAGGTTATCGATGGTACTGACTAGGTTGATGTTACTTATACTGATCGGTCCAAGGTGTTTGATATGATTAATGCATTCTTATCTCTGTGGGCGTATCTTTTACATTACCTACAAGTTCAATTCAAATAACAAAATCATCGTACCTCAAAGTTCTATCTTAGAGCCATTATGTTTTCTTATGATGTTTGTGGACGACCTGAGGTTTCCCATGGTGACTTATATTGGGGACCGCCACTTCTTGCTCGAATGATGCAAGAAGTGGCATCTCGTATGATTATTGATATTCTCGTTGATGCAAGATTAACAACTTTGACTTGACTGCATAAGTTTTAGGAACAAGTATTTTAGTATAACCACTTTGAAAACGTTATTTTATATGAAAAACTCAGGTAATATATTGAAAACGGATAGCTTTATTTAATTTTCTATGTATTTGCGTTTGCAGGAATATGTTTTAAGTGAAGTCGTATTTCGGATAAAAAAGGAAACCATATGGGATCCAAATTATTTATTAAAGGCAAACAATACAATTGTCCCTTTATTCAGGGTTATCCTTGTTTCTCTCTTCCATTTCATTTTATTGCATGTTCGGATATAGCAAATGATAAAGCTGAAAATATCCGGATGATCTGCTAGATAATGGCTCTGAAATTTATATGAAGGGATACTCGAATAACTTCTCTAGCCACCTACATAAGCCGAATGGAATACCTAATATTTCGCAAGAATCAAAAACATGAAAATAATTGCGCAAAACAATAAAAATAACCTCTGTTCGACAGCGGGACAGGTCCTTGTCTACTAAATTATTCTAAAAGTCAATAAAATCAATACGAACAAATATTTTAAATTCGGGCTAACGTTTTTAAAACGCTCCTATACAGCGGAAATTACGCAGAATAAAACGAGCGCGACGAGCGTACTTAAAACAACCAATAATTGTATTTGAACATTGGACGTTGTTTGAATCGGGAAGCAGTTTGGCAGTTTCACCAATCAACAGATGGATGCAACATTCGAAATACATGGGCTAGATTTAGTAGATTGGAAATTGTTTCAAATATGCACATGGCACCTATTTATTTTCCGTATTTCAGTAAATTAAATCGAGTCGTTGGTTTAATTTCAACATTTGTTTTTACGCTTAACGATAAAAGCCGCTTACTACTGCAAATTTAGTGAAATTACTCTGAGCCGATTACATGACAAACAAGCCCATTACGTCTTTTTTAAATATTGACTTGACAAAAAGTTTTACATTTTAAAAGAATCTCACTAGACGTATTATCACAAATTAGTTCATAGGATTCAAGTGTCATAAAAATGTCTTTAGCGTTTCTATAACCCTTCTATCAGAATTGTTGCTTGAAGTACTTTTAGGACTTCAAGCACTGTACTCCAATCACTTTCAAAAGAAGGTATTTGGTACTTGAGATTTCAAATGTTTTGTTTAAGTATTTGTGGCTTTAAAATCCTTAAATGCATATTTATGTTATTGGATAGGATATTTTATTAGATTAAATGTAAGATTTTGGAGAATTAAAAAAAAAGGGTTGCTATGTACTGGGTGGTTCGCTTATTTTCGACCTCCCGAATACTTTGGAAGCAGTTAGTTTTATGAGTAGAAGTTTTAAGTAACAGTTTTAACACAAGAGGGCGCCTATACAATGATGACATAGTAATTGTGCGAGATTGAATGAAGGTCATAGGAAGGCCAAGTTATGTAAAAGAATTGACAGATTTTAAAATAATAATTTCTTTTTAATGTATTATTTTCCGACGAATCCACCTTTACGAATCATGGGCAGGAAGATAGGGATAACAATTCGTGAGAATTTTCAGCTCCCTAATATCTAAATATTGGGAATGATATGAATAATGAAAATTTGCTTAGTCGGTAATTAACAATTTATCTATTGATTTTGAATACCTAAGGTTATAAGGCTTCCCTTGGATATTCCTGGAGTAAACGATTGCCTCTTGCGGAAGCAGCTCTCGCTCGCTCAATATTTGCTGCCGTACGAACCGATTTTCCACGTTCAGGTTTTCTTATACTCTGCACAGAACCATTTTCGCGCCAATGCCACAATTGTTATCCGCGTTAGCGCGCTACCTCTATTTTTATTACCAAACTGCTGTCGAAATGCACGCTAAACTTCTATTGAACCAGTTCTAATGTAGACTCCGCAAAAAAGACACATTGTTGCACTGTATAATCTATACTATTACAAAATGTTGTCACAAGTTTTAAAACTGTGATGAAGAAATTATTGTCTGTGACACTGACTCGGTTTCAAATGATCTGAAAGAAAAAAACCACTGAAGATAAATCCAGTGATCGCGTCGTCCACTCAATATGTCCTCTTAGGCCTCTGCGGAAATATTATGTTCAGGTATTCCCTAACTCTAGCAGCTAATGAGGTACCATCTTGCTGATACCTTTTCCCTGACAGCTTTAACTGATTTGCACGATTGGGACACAAACGAATTAATTCTAGAAGAACTATGTGATTTTACAAAAGCTGTAAATAACGATCACCATTCAACGTTTCTCTTATAAAAAATGGTCCAATGATTCTTCTTCTAACTATACCAGGCCAAACACTCAGTTTTAGTGGATATTGCGCGTGAGTTTCTTCCATCCAGTGTGGATTATGATCCGGCCAATAACGTCAACTGGATTGGACAACACAATACCTCAACTGCGAATTGTGACTCGGGAGTGTACCGGACCCATTAAGAAATTGTTTTGATCCTAGCGAGACTCAAACACATAGCGTCTAACTCTGCTCATATAAGCGCAGGCCCTCTTAGGACTGGGCCACCGGGCCGTTATATTACTAATATTAATTACAATGAATTTGTAAAACGTCTTAGAATGAAATAACCACTTTGTGGCACACTGCGATAACTATTTAGGAATGGTTCATTCAATTTTGTTTTTGTAAACCTTGTAATAATAATCATATCTACTGAAAGAAATATAGATAGAGTGAAGCATTTAAAGTATTAACTGATGACGTCATATCTTTAAAAACATGATATAAATGCAAAATCTGTAAGCGCCATTAGATAATGAAAAATATGTACAAAAACTTTTATTCAGGTCAATTTCTTGTACAGTTTATAATCAAGCCATATTCAGGTGTTCCGCCCATCTTGCCCAACCCTGTATAATAAAATCTAAAAACTAATACTTGCGAGTCGGGAGGAACGAACCACATTGTATACGGGAAAATAATGTAAAAAAACTCAATGTTCTTATTCAATTTTCATTTTCTTTCAAGTTATAGCGTAATTAAAACATTTTACTACTAGAATACTAGTTTTCTTGCAAATAGTAGATAGATTTTCGCTTGTTCTTTTTGTTAATACGTCTTAAACAAAATAAAAATATCTTTCTACCTAACAATAATAGAGATTTTATACTTCTTCAGCAAACGACGGAAATGAAGACCGTATAACGATGTTCAAATTCCATTATTAGCGTGTTCGCAAGCGATATTTTCAAATAATTTAAAAGTAAACTGAAATTGCGAGCGCAGCTGCTTCAATCTCTTAATTGGGGTATAACCTTCTCAGCTTCCGATTTTAAACCGTTTATGTAACTTTTCGCTCCAATTGCAGTTGCAATTTCATTTCGTATATAGAGCGAAAAGCACAATACCTATGGCGCTTTTAAAATAACTCAATAGCCGTCCACTCGCCGATCATTTCCAACGGGCACTCGGACGCGTCCTGTTTCCGTACTATCGCCCGAACAATGGGTAAAACTCATCACATTTCCAATTAGAGCGCAGATGTAATTAGGGGTCGAGAAAATCAACAAAAAGGACAGAAATATAACTTAACTATACGCTATTTTCGCAACGACACCGACACCTAAATAATAATTTTATATACGCTAGGGACAAAAGATCGGGTTAATTAAAAACGACGTTCCCATCTAAACGAGTTATTTTTCTTACCATGCCCAACTCTATTATTTTCGAGTGCTGAAATAATATGCACAGTCGAAACACCTTGAAAGTTGCTGGTTTTCGCACGGAAAGTTTTCATTACGTTAGAAAATGTGAGCGCAACAACGGTCACGGGTGATCCACAAAGTCGATTAGAAACACCTGCTATGAAAGCTATCTCCTTTGCGATAAAGCTGTTTGTGTATCGTAAATGAATGAAATCTTTAGGATTAAATTAAATTTCCTTTGAAATATGTACTGGCTTTGTACAAAAAACTTCTAAGAAGAGTGCTTTTCGAATTCGAGGCTGAATATTTTTTGTAAAATGTTTGATAAATCACAAACGTTGATCTTGATGCCCATCAAATTGGTTAAATTTGTAACATTTAACCCTAGAACGTATACGTAAATAACTAAATACACAAGTGTTGGAGTCATTCCGTGCACTTCACGAAAGTAACAGAGACTAGACAGACTCCTGTTTTGTCGGCTCTCGGGGAAACCAGTAGGCAACACGTACCCATTCTCATGAGACGAATAAAGACAAGTCTGTCTAGTTTCTGCTAATTTCGTGAAGCGCAACTCTTTTCTGCAGGCTTATTCATAACCCTGGTATACGTTCTACGGTTAATGTTGCAATTGACGCAGGCGAGAGATGGTTATTGGAGGGACAGGTAGATACATCTGTGACACTTTAAGACTAACACCGCTAACGTACGACCTATAATTCTAAATTAAAGCCACTTATATCGGTGTTAAACATATTTTGCACTCCACATTCATTCAATTTTGGTTTTACGTCTTCTACAAAAGCACACACGATGATGTTCAATTCATTATCATCTATTTCACGTAAGCGACATACAAACTTCAAACTATCTTGTGAGCCCTTTTAAAATACAGTATACATTTACCAGCTTTAAAGTTACCTAACTGCACCTCTTTGTTTGCCTCTAGAACTCACCGTCGTAAATTCACGTCACGAACAATTAAATTCATATATAAACTAGCTGCAAACTTATAAAACATACTCCGGAATTGTCAATAATTTGTCTCCTCTTGCAGCACCTTTTTGTAAAGACTTTTCCCATCTATGTAATTATCATTGGAATTTCACCCTTTTTAAGCGATTATGCATTTTCTAATGTCAACCTTCATTTCTTGCCATTCCACCAACATTTAACTGCCTTCCGGTTGAATTCTAAAGTAATAAAACCACCTTCCGAATCTTTGGTATAGGTTTTTTCCAAATTTTTCTTCTTAAATACCTTCTCCTGATCATTTTTCAACTTCTTCCACTGCAACTGGCACAACTAACCGATGTTTATCCAAATATTCTAATCCATACCTTGTTTCAAATTTAAATGAAATGGACTTTTGTGGCATCGTAAAGTTCATATTCTTGTTTGTTTGGATGTTGCGTTCCTCCTCAATAATCATATGTTATAATTAGCAATTGCATAATATTCAGCGGGTTTATGTATTCCAAGTTGTAATTTTTTGACAAACAAAGGGAAATTACTTATTTATATGGTTATGCAAATTAAATTAATAATCCAAACATCTAACATCGATACAGATTGCTTTAACATACGATTTTATTATTTCTCTTATTACTAGCTCGGATCAATCATCATTCCATTATGGCATACATGGCACGATCAGTGGTATGATTGTATAATTAAAAAAAAAATTCATGTCAAAACTATTATTGGTAATTGTCTTATTATGCTACCTCTTCAAATTTATGGTTGTCTTATGGTACTAATGAAGGCGCTAAATAGGTCCATTTCGGATGGTTTGCCCAAGTGAACATAATCACTACCAAGTTTGGGGTGGGGATGAGGGTCATGCCTACTACGATTATAGCAATTAGTTTAATGTATTTTTAATTCTTCAGAAATGCTAAACGCTATAACTTGTGACTATCAAATAGGAAATAATTAACGAGAATCAGAACACCCCCATTTTCAAAACACCCAAAACCGATTCTCGACCGAAACGGAAACCAGTATTTTAGTCTTGAAATGTCTACAAACGACCCATATTTCATTAAATTCTGAAAGTGCGTGCATGGGTACCTTTCCTTGTAAGTAGAAAAGGGTCTCATAAATAACATATGAAGAATTGGTGAGAGGTACTTTATAGAAAAAGCTGTAAAGAAAATATTATCTCTGGATGTTTATTAGAGATAAAAAAAAAAAATTAGACTATTGACAAACTTATTGAAATTATGTAAAGGGTAATAAATAAGAAAATATCGATCCTTCTGATTGTTCTAATATGGCTGGATCCAAGGAATACTCCTGGATATGGATTTTGGACGTTCTGTTTTTCCTAAAGTGATAATTGACTTCCCCAAACAGTACTAAAAATTTTCCACGTAGATGTCACCTTAAAAGAAATAAGTAGTAAAAAATATAAAAAGGATAAAGAAAGAAATTAAAGATTGGTTGCCAGATAAAGAGAGAAAATTAAGCATATGTATTTGAGTATTGCAATTTAATTAGTCTGAAGGACAAGAAAATTAAAAGAAATGAGAAACGAAATATTTATCTCAAATTACTACTATGCTTTATTATCGACACATTTTGATCGAGTTAAGTAAGCAAATAAATTTTGAAATTTGATAGGCCAATTGTAGTGTCTTAAAAGAAAAAGGCAGCTCATCCAAATCTATCTAAAAATACTAAGAAATCTGAAATTCTGAAAATACAACGAGTGATTGTTACATGAAATAAATGATAATTAAACAGATTGCAACAAAACTCAGCCGTGGAATTTTGAGCTTCAGTCTCGAAGTAACGCAAAGTGATACGGTGAATATAATTCATTTAAGGTCCATCTTGTAAAGAAAGACATAGGTTGTTGAAAGAATTGTTCAATTTCTACCAAAATAGAAAAAGGAAAAATAAAGGAAAATATAATAGATGTTTAAATGGCTTATGATGGCGATGAAAATTTAGCACACAAAATGGTAGCTAAGTTGAGAACTAAATGAAATAAGAAATATTAAACACAAAACATTGTTAAAGCAATGCAGGATTTGAGTAAATTAAATAAGAAATGATTCTGTTTTAGATTACTCTTCAATTAGAGCTCGTTTTATGGCAGCCAATTTTGGTTGGTTTTGAAAATTCGTTTTAATGTGTGCTAAACAAATGTTTAAGCTTTGCAACAACAGTTAGCATTCTACCATCTGGTTCTTCAATAGCATGCGCAAAATCGTGATTTCCTTCCATTGGCATTGAGGTACAAGGTATGATATAAATAAAGGTATAAGGTATAAGCTAATGAAATAAAAAATACTCATACGTCGATTGACGGAAAGTTTAGTTCGTCGATTTGAGAATAAAACTATGTGGAATATAATATTGATCACATGCAGTTAAAGAAGACGGATTGGACAATGTTCATAAGAAAATCTTTTACTTACAATTGTATCAGCTTTCATATCGTGAAATTTTTTATAGAGCGAATAGATCACCCTGCATAATTATATTTTATTTACTATTTACAATTCTAGACTAGTATTCATAAACACTGTACAATAAAACCTTCATTAACCTGCGAAATTTCGAAAACGCAATGTGTAATATCTCCTAAATAGTGGCTTTTCCTATTTAGCTAGTCGTAAAAGCAAACGGAGATGAGATATTACTGGGATATTATCTGTTTAAACGTTAAACGTCCGTGATATTTTAATAAGATTTTATTGTGGGGATTACGATATTTTGAACTGGACATTTTACGACAACGTCGTATAAGCTGCCATAGCGCTTCTGTGTCTTTTATTGTTTTTTCGTGATACATTTCACACATTTAATTGTACATATACGTCGAACATGCATTATATTCTAGTTCATTTAATTTTCCAATAAAAAAGGGGTATTTCTCCAAATAGTTCACTATATTGGCTAGATATGCAAATATCATATTTCAAAAAGCAATGTCCGTTTTACGTGAGATTATCATTTAAGGGGCAATATTCAGGAAAGGTCACTATTATTACAGTAGTACATAAACCGCGTGAAAGACTACAATTGGATTAGCTTGATATTAAAACAGATAATGTTTCTGCTAGTTCAAAATTGAAACAATCGCATTTCCCGTATAAATGCGTCCTTCTAAGGGCTTTTATGTGTAATTTACAGCAAACGTTCTCGATTAAAGTAATACTAAAAGATACAGTATTGCAAGGTTCTCCAATTTCATAATACGAGGGAGCACGTTTCAATTATCCCTTGTTTTAACATTAGTACCATTGTAACTATGTGCCCAATATGTTATAACGGTAATTGTAGGATAATGAAACGGGTTGGAAAGTACGGTAATAGAATAACATGTTAGAAATCTGATATACCTGACCATAAAGCTTATTGCTTGCAGAAGATATACACTAAAAAAAAACTGTTTTAGCGAAGTACAAATATCACTACCTTGATGCAGTTGGTAATTAAGGTACTCGGTTAAGACATTCTCTGAGATTATTTAACAGAATTTTTACATCAGAAATTGAAGTAAATATGAAGCAGTACATTCCTATATCATCGTATGCATTGTACGAAGAATATTTAATGTCTACGTAACCATGAGAGTAACCTTTTGAAATAAATTTTTACGTTCTCACCCTAAAATTAGAATACATCTTATATGGTTGCAGGAAATTTCTTCTTAAATCTTAAATCCCTGCAGATTTTTCTTGGCCAATTAGTTGAATGTGTCAAAAATAAAACTCTTGAGTATGGTGACCTAACATCTTTACTTCTATCCGAAAATTTTAATGCATGTTTGCCTCTTAACGTTCAATGGGCCTGCCATCTTTTTCAGAAAAAGAATTATCTAGGAGAATATAATAACCCGTTCCCAGTACTTTCCTTCGGATTGACCTCGTTGTTTGCATTACATGCCATACGATATTTTAAAGTACTTGTGAATGTCTTAACGCATTTTTTAAATGTTAAAAAGTAAAATTTTGGTACATAGCAGTATTTTAATACAACCGATAAATTGTTAAATAACACTAAAAAATAAAAGAGAATTTGAAGCATGTACATATATGCTTAAAACGGATAATCACGAAAAAAGAATAACAATAAAAGTTATAAAGGACAAATGCATATGACACATAATTCGTTTGAAAAAGATGGCAAACCCACTGAAACGTTAAGAACCAAATATGTATTAAAAATTTCGGATTGAAGTATGGGAATAAGGCTACCCTACTCAAGGGTTTTATTTTTTTACCATATTGTGGTTTATTTTATATTTCATCCAAGGGATTTCCTCGAAATGGAACCTTTTAGTTATTTGGTGCATTATTAATATATAAGATAAATTTCGTTACTGTTACAAAACTTTTCATCTAATTAGTTTATAAATATAAAGGTGTATCCCTTAAACCGGAGATTGTATAATAAAGTGGGACCCGCGTAGTGTTATAAATTTTGATAATTGAATAATAAACAGCAGACCGTAATATTTCACGTGAAAATACACAAGACACACACACACAAGCATGAGAAACGTTGTCTTAATTGAGTTTTCTCGTATTAAAATTATATTAACATAAAATTTGATTTTCCTGTTCGAACTTGAAGGGAAAGTCACGGGTGAGTTGATCTGAAAATATGGTATATACCCGTCCATTCGAATTTTACGAAGTATAATTCGCTTCTCTTCGCAATTTTCCAGTTTAGACGAAAGTTTAATCATCTGTAAACCTGATTTCGAGCAGATAGAAGATACGTCTTCCTATATAGCGACGCCGCCTCAAGAGCTGCTCAACGCGCGGCAACCGCACGAACATTTCGCTGAGAGCGCACCGCCTAGATCGCCGCATCCCGATCCGACGTTCATCAAGACGATGGAATGCTCAAAATTCTCCACGCTGATCAAGAACCAAGACAACGATAACTACCATCACATAATGGTGAAGAGCACGTCCAGCGATACGCCTATGTCTTTGGGAACGCCCGTTTCTGCTAGCGAAGTGGCCGCCGCTCTGCTGGGTGCGTCCACGAGTTCGTTGTGCGGCTTCAGAAGGCACAAGAGGATACAGGAGGAGGATCTTAGTACACCGTATAATCATTATAAATGCTTAAGTCCGAAGGAACGCGTCGGGAAGTTGTTGAGGAGGCAGTTCAGTTTGGATAGGACGGAGGAAATCTTGAATGAGAACAGTCAAAATGTAAGTCAAAAAGATTTTATATCGATTGATATTACTTGATATACATGGCGTTTCACAAGGAACTACATAGTTCGATATAACCTAGCAGTATACCAAAGCTTACATTCTATTACTATTACTCCGGTTATACCGGAAGTAGCTATCGACTTCGTTATTTTAAATAGAAGTTGAATACTTATCTCATAGTCGTAAGTATTCAACTTCGCTTCGGTGCGGAAAGTTCAAAACTTTTGAGATTACCATTATGTTTACAAACAATCTGTCAAAATTTGATGGATTGGTGGGATTAAGTTTTCGCAAAAACAGTTTCCGTGATAGACTATACAGTATGAATTTACAGTTTATCTTATTTCTCAAGAGAAAATTCATCACCATATTTGCAATAAGTTATCGAAGAAAATTAGGTTAAATTATCATTCGTTAATAAAGAAACAAATGAAATAAATTCACGATATGACCGAAGTTCTGTTGGAGAAAACGAGATCCTAACCAAACCATTTTTGGCTAGATGCGAAGATGTTAAACATCTAAAGTTCACTCCTTGTGAACAATGCGGTTTTATGTTTGTGTGTTTTGAGGTGATTAACAAATTGAGTATTACAAGAGTGGCCATCCATACCTACTTCTTTGTTTGTCCTTATGTTCTCATCAGTTCACGTTGCTATCAACGATGGTTCCTAACAATTTATTTGTTACTGAGCTGCAAAAGATTTAATTGCAAAATTCTTGTTTTTTACGATTAGTAAATTGAATGTACACGCGTTATCTTTTCGGCATTTATTACTAATTCAACTAGTCGAAATACATATTACCACATTACATATTACCAACAAAATTATAGTCTGCTGATGATCCAGGCATGTCGACATTAACACATTATTAACTCAAAAATTAGAAAAGTGTATCCAATAACAAGGAACACCTTCTTTAGAACGAAGTACTTTGTATTTCTTAAAATTTAATCGTTTTTTTTTATTATGTTAGTCTGTTACTTTTCAAGCTCATGTCGACCCAATAGCAACTTTTTCTTGTTGTAAGATATTGAAGAAAAATAAATTTT
>LR737380.1:14722291-14783252 GCA_902655005.2 Marronus borbonicus | reverse complement strand
TCTAATATTTATAACATTTCGATCTATAGAAATATTGTAGACAAATAACATTAACGTATTAACAAAAAACAGAACGTTTCTAGCAGGTCCCCCGTTTAACAAATGGGAGATGTCAGATTCGATTCCTTACCGTGACATATTTTTATGTCATTAATTGCGTTAGATAATATCAAGGAAATTCTAGAATTTCATCATTTGCGAATTTAAACCGCCAAATTATATTAACGGCAATGTATACTTTGCTATTACGTACAGTTGCGACGACAAAAATCCGAACAAGTCTTATAGACTATTGACTATTTTTGAGTATTGCAAACCAGTCACTTGTCGTGTACGTACCAATTTTCGATTTGTTAATTCTAAGTCATCTTCATACTGTTAGAATATAAATGTTTTGAATTAATATTTTGTAATAGCTCCATTGCTACGCATACAGTGCTCAAAATTGTTGTTGCATAATCGTAATTGCAGTGCCCTTGAAATAAACAGTTTTCTTGTTTTTCTCAAAAGTACTTTATGTGGATATGATTTCAAATTTCATCTATTTTATCATTTAATTTCTCAACGTTTTTAGGCCTGAAATTACTATGATCCAGTATATCCCACACATTTTCTATGGGATTAAGGTGTGAACTTGTTTTCTCTAAACCACTGAATTAGTAATCCTAGATTGGACAATTATCCCGTTGAACTATGAAATTTCTATCAGTCAACATAATTTCCACAGAAGGCTACTCTCGTCAAAATTGCAGTATATGTATGAGAATTAAATTTTATATGTTTTAAATCTACGGCTCCTATAAGCTTTCTGCGTATATGTTTCATTGAATTGAGAATACACGAATATAACCATTATTACAAGGCTGAAATGCTCTTTTCCAAAAATAATTACATTTCCCCAAAAGTTTTCGTTATGGGGAGAAATATTCTAAAGCGAAGTCACATATTAAAGTCATTAACGCTTTCTACTCCTTAATTATTTTCTATAATTATTAGCAACTCTTTAATTAATTTAGTGTTCAGGCGGGCTCCAGGACGATAAAGAAGTTAGAGACGAAGTTTGAAGAGTTAAGAAATGATTTTTTGACGGCCTCTTGATTTTTTAATTCTGGGCTTTCTCTAACTTCAGATCGGACAGTACCGGATATCGCGTTATATTCCCCAAGTATTGTAATTATTTGCATTTTTTCGATAACACTGATATGCAGGAAAATGGTGTAAAATCAATAATTACATTGACATAAAATAGGTAATATCTAACAAAACAAAGCCAGATATAAATTTTATTATCTTAGGTGTCCGGTTTTTTGTTGACTTTGTGGTACATGTGTATTAATGAATCAAGACTATAGATAAATAAAGATACGACGTAATATATACCTACATTATATATTTAACTTCTCAGAGCATTGATGATCTTCTTACAATTTTTTCAAATTTGGACGGAAAATTATAGATAATGATGCAAATTTCTGTTGACAGCACCTGCACTTCTTTTTCCTGTTTTCATTCTCTTCTATATTTCTCTAATCTTATCTCACTTATGTACCTACCTACTTTCGTGATTTGCCATTTCATTCTATCATTTTTTTTGTATACCTATAATATGTAATTAATTCAGAGGAGCTTATGTAAAAAATGAAGCTAACATATCAATATTATGTAGTGTATTTATATTTCTTTCACAGAATATAAGCAACAAAATATAATAATTTGAATATAGACACCAGACATTTAGAATCAAAAATTACATAAAATAACGTTTACTACAAAATAAATCTAATAAAATTCCAATATATAATAAACAATATCATGTAGAATAAATAGTATTATATAACAAAAGTTGCAGAGATATTAATTTCGTATTCAACTGTTAATATCGACTTTTGAATAAGCCGTTTTAGAGCAAAAATACCTTTTTTTATTGCTGAATTGATTACATATTCGCCATTTAAATTTAATAACTCTTTCAATGATTATACAGAGCCAAGAACGTTGTAAAAATATCTTCATGATGAAGATGAATGCCACTTAACTTTACTTCAACCAATAGATTTTTCATCCTATTTATTTACTTACATGTATTATATTTGTTATCTACATATTTGTAGTTGTAATGTAGAGTAGTTAGAAATAAGTCAAAAAATTATTCCTATTAAACTTACAACTTACTTTCTTTGGCATAGTACATTTGTTGGTGATAACGTATAATAATTGGAATTTGAAAATGACCTTACAAACTTCAAGCTTGCAATAATTCTCATATTTATTCTGATATCAAATTCGGATGTTTCAGTAGTAATTTTTGGTAATTTTTTTTGTATGAGATAATGTTAACGGCTAAAATGCAAGGAAACATTGCCCGTAGTTTGTGCATTACCTAGCTACATCTGTGAGAAGATACAAACTGAATTTCGATAGCTTTTCTCACTTTTAAGTTACAGGAAAGAAGCGAAAATTTCAAATTTTTCAACGAACCACATTTCGGTTAAAAAAGTGGATCTTATAAAGTGTTTCTTATTATATCAAGCACTCTACGACTTACATAAATGTCAAATTTGTACTCTGTAGCAAATTTGCTGAAAATTAGGTGCTTATTCAATTAAATGTTGATGTTATGTTTGTAAGTTGGCAACAATTTGATCAAGACAGCACAACCTTTAACAGAGATCCCTATTTTTTTATATGTTAGGTGCACGAGTCAGAAACTGGCGGCTTTTACAAATTTGGATATATGTAATTTTGGGAATTAATACAATATTTCCAAAGACAAACTTATTTATATAATAGTAAAAGAAACACAAAGAAAAAAATAGCATCAGTTTACAGTCTTTTAGGAATGTATTTGTGTCGTAATTAACACCGTTGCAGTTTTATTTTTTTATTAAACTGTTACGAACTTGTGTCAAGGTGCAGTCATCATCGAATTAGCGAAAAACTTTAGAACAAGCTTCTTAACCAACAGAAATATTATCTTTGACTGCTTAATTATTTTATTAAACTTCAATTGGCACATTTGTAGTTAACCTTTTTCTAAAAAAATGTTTCAAAAGAATCGAGCAAGAGCTATTTCTAAAACGAAACACGCTTTTCAAAATTCTAACTCAATTGATAAGTATTTTTTGTCTATTTCATAACTGGCTCTAAACGAAACCGACTATCATAAAACAAAACATAGCTATTCGAATTGCGAAACATTTTCAATCGTTTTGACTAAATTAAATTTCAACAAGTATAAACTTACAAATGACCAAAATAACTTTTATAATCAGTTGCACCGATACAAATTAAAATTTAATCTAGAGTTAAATTAAACTAACAGGTGCAACGTGGCAACTGCAGTCATTCTATCTGACATTTAATTCGAGATTAAATTTTAACTTATGTTGGTGTAACTGTCCAAAAGGCAAACAAAAATAAATTGAAAAAAGTACATTTTGGGGTTCCCAAAACGCGTTTATTTTATAGGCACTATTTGAAAATTAAGTAGAAGCATAGCTTGAAGCGTGCTAGAAAATGATAAATGACACCAAAGATTCGTGTGGTTACAGGCAATTTAGCTTGAAAACCTCGTTGGGTTGAACACCAAACGAAGGAAGAAAAAGTTGAAATAAGATTATTCGTTCCTGAATCTGCGTAATGTACTCTCAAAATAATCAGAATACAATACGTGGCTGTCAGTACAGAAACCTAAGCGTACTGGGTGTGTCAAAATTCTCACAAGTTTTCCTCAAAGATACTACAAAAATTTTGGCAATTAGATTAATTCTATTGATTGATTTTATGAGTTAAATTATGTACAAAAAGATTTTTTTTAATTCACAAACAAAATCATTTTGACAGTCTACACAATATATGATTTTAATACCAAGGATAACGATACAGAGTAAATGATTTATTAGATAGTAATATGGTAATGGTTCATTGCTTATGATGCGCCAAAGTTCTTCATTAACCATGTATACAAGAACATTATTTAACCATTGTCCGTATTATTTAAATATGTAAACTAGGAATAGGTTGTACTATATTGTTTTATGTTATATTCTTTTTACTTGGCCCTGTATAATATTACTACTGATTTTATTGTTATTACTTATATAAGAATCTTTACCTTTCTAATCCTAGATACTCGCAAAGACTTGATACATGCACAAATCGACGTATTTTTTATCGGAAAGATGTTGTACATTATTCTTTTCGTTGTTTCCATCATGTTAGCAATAAAAATATATATAAGTTTTTACAAGTCTTTTATTTACACCTAAACGTACAAGTAACATAATCTCACATCCACATATACAATAAATATATAACTAGTTAAATAGTTACAACCACTCTTTCTATTGGGATTTGTCCGATGATTGGCCGAAATAGGAGATCATGTAATTGTGAAGCTGTTGGTAGAAAGAGCATGGGAATAGCTAGGAGAATTTTTCTAAATCGTTTACGATCCATGGAGTACCTGATCTGTAAGATATTAATTTGAAAGGTCAACAAAACTAGACGTACCTTTTTTTTCATTTACTTACTGTTAACCTTTCTAAGTAATAATCCTGTTTATTTTCGGCCAAACTAGCTTGATTTGCGTCGAGGATCAAATCACAACGACAGAGTAAAATATTTTCGACAATTTCTAAGTCGCACGAATCCATTCTCAACTCCCTAAGACATTGAAAAGGTTTTTGAGCACTTGGCACAACAGTGACAGCATCATACGGCCAGTAAGACGCTTTGAGGATGAATAAAGCTGACCAAACATTTGTTAAGACGCTATTTTGAGCGGCTCTGGTTAATACTCCAAATCCAGAATTCGATCTAACTTGTTTGATTGCCAGAAGTAAAATTTGTGCAGCTAACTCATGTTGGGGTGTAGTCAAATTGAAATTATTTTTAAAAGGAATGCTTTGCGAACTTTTTTGGGGAATCGACATAAATGCACTTGAACATCTTTTGTCGTTTATGGAATTTTTATGTTTTCTAGGACCTCGTTCTTCTTGAACAGCTAAAATGTGATTTTTCAGTCTGCCAGTTATTTCCGAATTAAAATTATAAAAAACGCACTAACCAGACGTATTCATTCTGACAGCAAAACAACGTTGAAGTCTGCAGTATGGGCACCAATTTCTTCTTGCTTTGTCGATAATACAGTGGCCTTCACCGGCTAAATAAAAATGAGAAGACCATTCAGGGTAAAATGTTAATTTTCTTAACGCTCAAAAAATCGTTAGTGTTACTTACAAATGCAAGTGTATATTATATTCCTTCTAATGCTTCTTTTGAAGAAACAGGAGCATCCATCACAACAATACACACCGTAGTGTTTACCATAGGAGCGATCTCCGCACACCAGACATGGAACAGGAGCTGGTAAAGTTCTGCCTAAATGTTTTGAAGGCTTTTCAATAATCAATTAATTGATTGGTATATTTTTGGGATTTTGAAATTATGTGCAATCTGAAATAGTTGTAGGCATATTTGTACCAAATATTTCTGAGAGGAGATTTGAAAATGCGAAAGAAAGTAAATAGTCTTTCAGTTTCTTTGAACGACTGTGAAAATATACAAAAATATTTATAATTTAATTTTTCGAATAAAAAGAGATATTTGTCGAGTAACAGAGGTTTCTGGCGAGTACGGATTTTGTTACATGCAAGAGTTGCTCATGTGGATTATCTTGAAAAGAGCAAAACGATTAATGGCGAGTATTATGCCAATTTATCGGATTTTGCAAAGAAAAGGATTCTGTTTCATCAAAACAATGCACGCGTGTCGTTGCCATGGCAATATTGCACGAGTTAGGATACGAATTGTTTCCGCACCCGCCATATTCGGCAGATTTGACCCTTAGCGATTACTGCTTATTTACGAATATGACAAAATGGCTCTGAGGAAAAAATGGCTCAAACGATGAAGCGAATGAGAAACAATTCCGAAACGTAAAATGTAGAGTATAATTTAAAGAAAAATAGAAAGCCGCCATACGCCAAAGATAAATTGAGAAATTCAGCAACAAAAATCTCGCTATACACCACTTTCGATTTTTTTAAATTTGAAAGCGTGCACGTTTTGTGGTGATTTGTGCCGTAAAAATGTTATTTTCTACTTATCCCAATTTTGAAATATTTAAGATTGAAGAATGGGAGTCAACTTGCACCTTGACTGACTAAAAATCTGATATAAAAATATTTTAAATCACTTATTCTGTATTTTAATAGATTTTATAATTATAATTACCACTATTGTAAAATTGGAAATACAGAATTGAAGTGCAGTGAATTTTGGTCGTAAGAGAATATCCAATTAAAATGGAAAATATAAATATGAATTTTAAGATTTTAAGAAATTATCCTCTATTTTTGATAATGAAGTACAGTATAGGATTATGATCTGTAGTGATAGACCTTAAAATAACATTCTTATATCTAATTTTTATTTTAAGATTTTTCACCAGCTTACAACATTAGTAAGGCTGATGATAAGGAATGTCAAGTTGTTGTGATAGCGGACATGAGTGTTCTGGGCATAACTAATTAGGAGACCGCGGCACAGAATATTTCCCAATGACAAATGATGAAAAAATTGTCAAATTTAGAATTGTGATGAATGGAACTGTTTTCAGTAACAAATCTTTGTTCCATCTTGAATTGGGTTTTGTAACTAATAATGATGTAATAACCCTTATTAAACGAAAATAGCTGGTACATGTATAATAATAAAGTCTTTAAAAAATGTGTGCACGTTGGAATTAAAAAATAATGGTAAAATCATGAGAGAATAAACTATAACATTCTCTATATTAATTTAAAATGTTCTTACAGAAAGATCGTATATCAGGAATAAAGAATGTTATTCTTGAGGAAGGTAGTTAGGCATAAAATGAACTTCAAAATATCCATGTAACATTTACAAAAACCGGAAAAATTAATAATCACAAACACCATGATGTTCAATTCGTACAATGATACCAATAGTTGCAAAGCAAATTCAAAAAGTAGATACAAATGTCGATACATACCCATTATTTTCAAAAAATCTTGCTTCCACTTTAACCAGTGCAACCACTGCTTGTCCAAACACGGACGAAACTGATAGAAAAATCGCAAGTTGTCTTTTTATATATTCTTACATCTCTGATATGGTCACATACGTGTATGATTAACGGTAAGTAACAGCCCTGTCATTTAACTTTCTGACGTGCCAGGGTTGGAAGCCCCTGTTACACAGGTCACCCAGCCACGTGGCCTTTGACGCCTTATTTTAGCCTAACAATGCACATCACTTCAGGTTGAAGTGCTCGATTAATATTTGATAGGGCGATACCTGATAATTTCCGCACCTTGTTAACTTTGTTAGTTTTTTTCCCCTTTGCGTAATGCAAGAATTGTACAGAGTGTTGTAAGTATATGGTGCCAGTGCTTCTTTAATAAAATATAAAAAGTTTTGAGACTAAGTCTCCCAAAAATAATGGAGCGGTATTCTGTATTAATTATGTATATTACTAACTAACTATTGTAGAAATGTCTTTTGGGTGATGTCGTGTAGTTGATATTTAATTTGACGTTTCGCTGACTATCCTGTCAGCTTCTTCAGAAGATTTCTAAAGACTTCACAAGCCTACACTCAACTATTACACTTAACTAACTATATTACTAAGCTAAATTAATCTGTAATCTGCGTTCCTTACAGTTAAGCGTTCGGGAAGTTCGATAGTTAACTATAGAAATAGCTCTATTTTTCGTAAAAGTAACCTTTGGCAAGAGTCCTAGCAAGTTTTCAAGCACATACGTCAGATAGTTTATATAGTATGACAGCCATTTAAAGACAACAACAATGGAGAAAAGCGAACGTAGAGCAGTGATTAAATATTTGTTTTCGAAAAACAAAACGAATGATGAAATAAAAGTAGAAAATATTGCACAGCTGAATTTAAACGCGGACGTACGAGCATTTTTAATCAAGAACGTCCAGGTCATCTAAATGAGGTCATCAAATTAGAAGTAATAGAAAAAACGAACGATTGGTAGAGATTGTAAGTACGTTTTAACAATGCTGTGAAAGGGAAACATCCGCATTTGACGAAGAAAAGAATTCTGTTTCATCAAGATAATGCACGCGTGCACACTTGTGTCATCGTTGTGGCAAAATTCCATGATTTAGGACACGAACTGCTTCCGCACCCACCATATTCGCCCGATTTAACCCCCGGTGATTGCTTTCTATTTCCGTATATAAAAAAATGGCTCAGAAAATGATTTGTCTCAAACGATGGAGCGATGTTTATCGAATTCCCCTCGTATGAATTATGATACTGCGACACCAACCTCCATTTACAGTTGAATTGATATTGAATCGAAATAGTAGCGGGAGAATTGGTGCATTTAGTCACTACACATGCCGGTTATCACATCTATATTTAGGAGAGTTTTGGAATTGTTACACACTCGTTGGATTTAAAGATATGCGCCATATGGGCATTATATTTTACATTGCCATTTTCAATCTTCAAAACCCAAATTACAAGCTTCGTCACTAATTATCAGCGACTATACTAGGCCTCTAGAGGCCTCTACACTTGCGTTAGTTTATTGATGTAAGATTGAAATGAACAATTTAATGTGGATTATTTCATGTAATTCCATTGCTAGTGTTTGTCGGTAAATAGGAAGATTGTATTTATATAAATTTGTGTAGATTAAGTCTTTTACAGCTCTGATTAACAAATTTCTTCGATTTCTGATATGTAGGAATATTTTATTTAGGAAGACTTAGTTAAGCATAGTTTATCTCCAGATTAGATGCTTTTTCGGGCTATAAGATGTTTTTACGATTTTTAAAAGTTAATGCTTGCATCTATCTAATACTTAAGTAAATTACGGACACGAAATTTTTGGTCTGAAACTGAAAACATGTTTCGTTAGTGAAAACCCTTGAAAATTAAAAAAAGAAATGCAAAAACCGTGAATTTTGAGCGTGCATTTTCAATTGTTCCAGTCAAGTTTTAGCTAAATTAGGAATTAAACTTGGCGAAACTTCTTTGTTAACATAAATGTAGGGAAAGCAAAATATCTGTACTATTCCAAGACACATTATCTCTTTCTATTTCTCATGATCTATTGTATCCATAACTTGCTAAGATTTATGTTTAGAAATATTTACTTTTTTGTAGTATTCTTCATAAATCTGGAATATTATAAGAACTTCTCTCAAATGGGACATTCTGCATATTGGAGATTTTGTTAAGTAGCTCTTTTACAAAATTGTAACTATTTAGGATAAATCTAATAATAAGATACTATTTTTTCTAAAAATTCAGCAAAAGTATAATATTTTTGAAGAAATCTTCGTTTATTCTTAATCATCTCAACGTATTCTTTTTTCCTGGACCTAAAATGAATTTGTTTATGAAAATTTTGAAAAGATGTATGTGTAGCTGTATTTTATACCAGCAAATATATTTTAAATGAAGGTCATACTCATTTAACAAAATCTACCCAATAAAAGTCAAAGACGAACAGAAATATTTTTTTAAGGTTTAATAAAGTAATTAGTTATTTCATTGGTCCCTTTTTTAATTTGGTTTATTTCGTACGATATTTTCACGTTATACTACGTACATTACTTTTGAGAAATAAATATTACAAACTATCTATGCATTAAGTTTTAATTTTTTAGGAATATGATGATTCCAAAAAAAACATTCTTTCATATGTATGTATTAAAAATATAATTCGAAAAAATGTGAAATTTCAACATCCTGTGTAAAAATCTCGATCAATAATCTACTGCTAAGTACACCATCAATAATACATTTACCTAGTCGTATACAAATCACTGTACGGTTGCATGACAGCACGCCTTCTTTCTAGCATTTTATTATTTTTATTTGACACGTTTCCACCATCATTACGACAGAAAAAGGTAAGTGAGGAATAATAAAAAAAGACATCAGATTAAATACGTATAGAATTATACTTTATTTTTGTTTTATAGTACATATTCATCTAGTACAGTAACAGTTCCATTTAGTGTTCGTAATATTTACATCTGATTAATTAGGACACACTAAAACGGCTACAAACACACAGTATAATGTTTACAGAATACCTATTTACAAGAGAAACAATAAAGTCCGAATTTTGGGCAAATGGAATTAACATGTGTTTTCCATTAGTACGGTAAAGTTACTCGAATGCGTTATCGTTAACAACGTTGATCGTTTATTTTATTTTATTCGTCTGTATGTGTCGCTTTTATGTGAAAAGTGCCCAAAAGAAAGAAAATTGTACATATAGATATAGCAGTACCCAACCAGATAAATATGGACAGCTAGATATGTAGATACACTTTTCACAACTATTCCAGTGATGTTACAACAATAAGAAGTAACAGCAATAAATAGTAAATAATACAGTAAAATAATTACAAGATGCTTTTTCTTGGATCTTGCACTAAACAAGCGCGTTTTCTTATATAGGTTCTGCAATTGTAAAATTGTGCCTATTGTATAAACAGTGGAAAGTTCAAACTATCTAATGATGAATTATCTTGGAAAAATGTTACGAATCAAGTATTATGGACACATGTGTCGTATTTCGCTAACTACTGATGGCAGAAAAATCACATGTTGTAATTCCACGTCGAAATGAAGTTCGATTCAGATTTAATATATTTTGCGGTATAATGGGAAGTCGTTTAATTGGACCTGTTATGTTCAGTGGAACCTTAAGTGCTCAATATTATTTAGAAATTCTCCAAACATCCTTAGAAAACTTCGTAGAGGACCTATCTTTGGCAAACAGGATTGCGTTATGGTGGCTGTCTGGCCGGGAATCGAGAAACGTGGTAGATTATTTAATTGACGATTTGACAATAAAGTTATTGCCACCAATACTAATGTTCGGTGGCCAGCCAGATTAGCGAATCTAACGCCTCTTGACTTTTTCTTGTGGGGTACGTTAAAGAATAAGATATTTGAGAGTAGTTACAGTTACAATAATGTAGAGGAATTGCGGGAAGCAATGCTAAACGTGTGAGCTAGTATTAACTGAAATACGATGCATAAGTGATATACAAGAAAATGAGAACGAACACATAAATGTGCAACAGTGCGTAGTTTGTTGGATGAACCAACTCCTCTCTCTCAGCGCAGCTCGTTTTCCTGATTTCGGTCCTTTAGACTAATTTCTTTGGAGACATTTAAAAAGTGTAGTTTACGATACGCCTTCCAAGAATGTCGAAGAATTAAAAGAGCTTATGAGGATTGCTTGTGTTAGCGTAGCGTTAGAATCTTTATGAAACGTAACCAATGTATCCTTAATTACGCGTTATCAAAAATGTGTACAATGTGATTGGAAGAACCTTTAAGCACTTACTTTAATTTAAGTTTCGCTTTTACCTTCAAGGATTTTGTTTTCATATCTGCCGTTTAGGGGTTTGAGTACTTAATGTAATATTTTCAATTTGAGTTAGAGGTATCTTCGCTTGTCCTTTAAGTTTTATTAAAATGTTCGATAAATTAATCTCGGCTTATTATCTCTACAGAATACAATCTTTTACGTCCTCGTATTAACTTTATCAAAATTATTTTCCCGAGAACTACATCTGATAAGTTGGTAGCAGTTATAGGGAAAATTATCACAAACGTGTTGCATAGTCTAAAAATCAAATAGAAATTAAGGTATTCTATTAAAAAAGTAACGGTAGGTTGTGCCACTTAGCGGTGACGCATTTAGTTTAAAAAATCTGAATCACAAAGTGTATGCCTCTCTTTATAACAAAGTTTTAAAATCTTCATTTGTTCCCCAGATATCACACTGTCCAATTCCTCACTGAACACAGTCTACTGAAGTTCAATAAACCTCACCTCTCAGGCACTTACCTTGTTATTTTAAATGGAGTGCCATGTTCGTTACTTTCTTTTAGGTTTCTTCATCCAAAAATAAGCCAATATAATACAGGTTCCATATATGTCTACTCTGAGAAATACATTTAATAAATTGCGTTCGTTGACTTCGTTTTGTTACCTCAACAAAATATTAACTGATAAATTTATTACGACAATGAACTATGTTTATTAAATTTGTACTCTCTATATCAATATAATAAATACCCGTCTATTAGCTAACCTTGTGAAGGGCCAAACAAACTTTAGAAATTTTTCATTAGACATTAATAAATATGTTCTTTATATCAATAAATCCGTTTATTGTATATAGTATATATACGAAAGTAAGTGTTTATCTATATAATAATATAATTTATTAAAATGATAAACTTGTTGGACCAATTTTGATAATTAAATTATGTGTTTTACCTCCAGTATCTGTTTCACTTTCAATGTTAGAGATACAAAGATACCTTTTTATGTTCATCGCAATATCTGAAAATGTTGTCGTCCACCATTTACACAATTGTCACATTTCTACAATTTTTTAAAATTGGGATAACTGTAAATACCAATTTAATACCTACATACACATACAACAAATCCATACTTTTCTGGTAGGGTACTGGACAGCAATATCGAAACTTAACTTACGCCAATGAAATCCATCAGTCTTTTTTTATAAGAAAAAAACATTCTTTCATGAAATATATTGCACGAACGATTTTAGCGAAATGATCTTTGATACCTACTCGTAATTTGTAATCAAGGTTGATTCTTTCATATCCACTTGAAATTTTTAAGATCACCAACATTTATGTGATTTTAATAAAGGATCACAAACAAAGATTTGTTGCACCTGTAATTTGTGTGGTGCGCGCTTAGGATGTGTAAATTTAGTATTCGATGACATGGACAAAAGAAATAAATTCTATCAGTTCTATCCTTGGAAATATCAAGCCGTATTTTAAGCATTAGTAACTTTTACAATTACATTATTTCCTATATAAATAAATGACATTTAATATTTATACAAATACTGTTTTACGTATTGTTCAGATAATAAAAGACGTGTTACTATTAAGTTTATTTCAATTCGGAATTTTATGGGGTTGTCATATATTTGGTGATCACAGGAACTAATAATAGTGTGATAAGCATAATTTGCAAAGTGAGTATAGTGTCGAGTTTTAATATATTTTTTTAAGGAAATCCAATAATATTACGACAATTTGCCGAAATAGAGTATTTATGAGATCAAACATTAACAGATCCCTTTCTTATTAGCCAATTTAAAAGATTTGAATAGCAAACGAAACGATGTTACAAAGGTTATAAATAGAGCCTGGTACTTTTTTTTTCAACCGCATACTTGGGACTAGCCAACTTTTATTATTAACTAAATTAAACGAAACCCGTTATACAGCAGTCAATTAAGAAAAGAATTCAATTAAAAAAATTATGTTAAGTTATTCATTAGTTTTTGAAAGTAAATAGTTGATTACTGCTAACGTCAAATTCGACGCTGAAATCGAATAATGAAAGGGTTGCGGCCTCTGGTGTTGTAAGGACACATAATATTGTATAAAGTTTGCAAATTGAACACTTCACATATCTCTACATGCCTTTCACTATATCTTTAAACAAGTACTCGAATTCTGTGGAACCTCTACCACAATATTTCACTTGCACTGGACGCACGTCTCAATAGCCAAGCTATCATCATCAGCAGTAAAACTGAACCGTTCAGTTTGTGGGAAGAATTTTTAGTGAAGTGTTTCACCTTACTTTTAATAAAAGAACAGTTAATTTTGAATCGCTATTTGTAACACAAAATGTAAAAAAAAAAACAACTGCATTAACATTAATAATAATAGAAGTTATTCCATTTGAAAATAGCAGCTTGATTGCAGTTTCCATTGTAAACATTAAGGATATGTTTTGATGGCAGCTTGCTCAAGACAAATAACTTTTATTTCAATATTTTTAATATTTTATTTGGTTTAGAAAATATTTAAGTGTTTAGGAATATTTGAATAATCCTGTTTGTGTACATATCCAATGATAAGCGTTTAGAGTCAAAGTTTATCCAAAAACATTAAAAATATTTTTGCTATCAACTGTTTGCTTACAAATGAAAGAAATCGCAAATTTGTATATTTGAAAGTAGTGTTGTATGCAATTTTAAATCTTAAGAATACTTAAAATATTTATATATTTAATTTCATTGCAGATATATTTGAAATAAACAAATAAATTTATTTAAAAAGTTGTAAATAATACTGTAATATCACTATAGCATTTATTTTTGTTTTATAGCTTTCATAAGTTAAAAATCCTTCGTTATCCCATGCCAGGTTGCTATAAAGAGAAGAAATCTAATTAGATACGAGAATGCTTAAGAAATGAAACAAATTTTCACTAAAATCTTGGGAAATAGATAAAACCGTATTGCAAACAAATAATTGAATCGACAGTACTATTATCTCATAGTAGAATGTACTGCGAAAAAAAAATAGAAAAAGGAAAGTAGTGAAAAATCCAAAATCTCAGAAATAAATGAATTTAACGTAATGGAGAAATGTAAATTAAATAGAGTAAAAATTTAACATGTATAAATAATGAATTTACAGGTAGATAGTCTTTTATTATCTGAACATCTGCATATTGGTGATATCAAGACTTAATATTAGCTTCATACGTTAATAAATAAAATTAATTTGTTTCTAAAATAATAATAATACACTACGATCACAAAATGTTCGAAAATTAAAACAGAAAATACCATCATACATAGAGAGTTCTTTCAGTGATCACGACCACGTATAAATAATTATAATAATAATAATAGATATAAAAAGTTGTTGCGTAAAATTTAAACAATTGTTCCTACTTCACTCGCTTGAAATCTCTTACAACATACACATACATATATACACGAAACTTTTTCATAATCAAATGTATCAGACCTCTGAAAGATCACAATCTCAACGAAATCGTACCACCAGCGAGGTAGACCATGATGTAAGCTCATGGTTAAGCAATTAAGTTGTTTTTATAGATGATTGTTTATCAGTTTGATTTGACAATTTAAAATTTTGGTTTTAGTATAAAAAAAAATAATTATTAACAAGAGCGTGATTACGTTACTTCTATTCCTTCTCTCAATAAAAAAAGATGTAGGTGATAATTAAATTAACTACGACGACGCCATCAGCTTAGCTGCTGCTGTAACGTGGTGTTGATGATGGTACGCTACTTCAGTATTATTCGGCGATCCGTTAGGAAACCCGAATATCTGTTGATAGGGATAGGATTGGTTTTGGAGGCAACTATATTCGTAACCGGGCTCGCTTTTTATTCCGGTACTAGTAGCGGGTAATAAGGAAGTATGGCCGAGGAATGGGCGATCGTTTGAGGATATTTTAGCAGCGGATTCCGCTTGAGATTGCGATACGTGCGTGTGATTTTGCGACGTCGTTGGTTGACCGATTTGATGTTGATTATTGTGATGAATGATTGCTGACTTTCCATCTGAAAAAAAAACTCTCGATTTCAATAAAATGGATTAATTACCAGAATAGAAATATACTTTATGATCATTATACGCGGAGGGTATGATGAAGTACCTGTGTTTGGAGACAGATAGCGCTTTGTGTCAAAATCTGCATTACTATGTGTGAGTACTATTCTTCAGTCGACATCCGTCAATAATTCGGAGAGATTCATCGAGTAGTGTTGTTTTGAAAGCTGTTGAGAGTAATTTGATTTCTTTTTTCGGATGGGAAAAATGTATCCGCAAATTAAAGAGAAGTTGGATGCAGTTTATAAGGACCATGCACCTTCTATGACTACTACCTTAATGAACTTAAGTGTAGACAGTATTCGTCTTTGATGAGGAGCAGATAGATTGTCCCATTGAGGTGACTACGGACAACATGATCAATAAAGTTCATGATATCGTGTTAGATATCGCCAGTCGGGTAAAGATTAGAGAGATTGCTGACATCTCAATTAAACATATGCAAAATATCCACCACGAAAAATTGAGTATGAGAAAGCTATCGGTGAGATGGGTGCAGTGTCTGTTGATGATTAATCAAAAATGTTTGGAGACATTTAAGCGCAATATAAATGAGCTTTCCGGCGTTACATAACTGCAGATAAAACATGGATACATCACTACATACCAGAAACCAAAGGCCAGCGGGTAAAATATATCTCTTCCACCGAACGTCCTTCGAAGAAGGTGAAGACGATTCCACCAGCCGGAAAAGTTATAGCATCGATGTTTTGGGATTCGCAAAGCATAATCTTAACCGATTATTTAGAGAAAGGAAGGTCAAACACGGGATATGCTGATTTATGGGACCAATTCAACGCTGAATCAGAGAAAAAGGCCTCACCTAGCATGAAAAACAATCTCCACCATCATGATAACGCCCCGGTCCATTCATCGGCAAACTAATCTAGTTCCGGTACGAATTGGAGTCCTATGCCAGATTTAGCCCCTGTGACTGTTTTCTTTTCGCAGTCTTTAAAAAAATGATTTGGTGAAAAGATTGAAATGATGAGATCATTGTTGAAGCAGACGCCTATCTTGCAGAATCCAACAAATCTTATTATTTGGGTAGCTTAACAAAGTTGGAGCATCATCGGACAGAGTGTATTTAGCTACAAGGAGATTATATCGAAAAATAAATTTACTCAATGCAAAACGATTGCGCTGTCTTCCTTATCACAGGTATTTGTCATACCATCCCCATATAATCTACTCAAACATGTTCTTATTTATCACGTAACCAGCTAGGGTAGGTCTATGCAAGCCATAAATTTTGGACATTCTATCTTATGTTGTCGCCCGAGTCGGCTTAGCGAGAAATGCCAGAGTTCCCGTTGTTTAAAGTCAAGGTAGATTTCAACAACCCCCTAAATAAACGCAAACTATATGAAGGTGGTTTTTAAAATAGTTTGGTAACACTTTATGCTATTTGCCTTACATGCGGAACACATACGTAACCTGCCACAGCCTGCTAATTTCGATTTGCTTCTGACCATCGAAAATGCAAAAATTCTAATTAAAATATTTTTTTTTGTAATCATCCAACATAATAGTAAACGTTGCAGATGATTTTTGGAAATCAGTTTAGCTACCGGGATCCGAAAAATATTGTCAATTGTGGCGCTTTACGTGCAAAATTATATTATTAGAATTACTTTCACGTGAAATAAATACACATAAATAACAAACAATAATTTTACATTAGTAACGGAATATTTTGCTTCTGCGGTAGGTTGGAAACTTTTCAGACTATTCTCATAAGGCTGTATTAAAACTTACATTAAAATTTTTTGGTGAAAACAATTTTGTGATGAAAATGTTCATTAGACTTCCATCATTGACGTTAAATATTTCGTTCAATAAATTTGCCTTTTAATAAAAAATGGCATTAAATGAGTCGTTTCGTTTAAATCAACAGAAAAACAAAAACAGAGTGTTATTGCAATACGTTACAGTTTTAACATTAGAACAATATTAACTCAAGAACATTTCTTTCATAATAACACATTTGGAAATGATATAAACCACTAGGTTGTTCAAGTATTGAGGATTACAGAAGTGTTATTAAATTAAATTCTAAAATAATGTACTATGCTACTTTTTTTGTAATTACTCTAACAATATTATTATTGTTATCATGCGGATTAATGAGGGTGCAGCTGATAACTTTACATTTTTCAGTTTTTCAACATATTCCAAAAATTTTAATAGAATAAAATAAAAAATTACTTATTCATCAAGTACATTGAAAAACGAATATCATTGAAATAACTAAATTGATTTTAATAAAGGAAATTTCCAACGATTTATTTTGTTAATTCAACGATACATTCTGTGAACGAACATAATGTCTAATTACCCGTATTCAATTACTAATAATTTTTTATCCTAGTAAAGTAGGCCTCACCTGCGAAGGACAGTTAATAGGAAGTTAAAACAGTTCTTTTTATGAGACTTTTATAAACTAAAGAAGAGTTTTCTCTACATATAGGCTACCCTGCTATAATAATCTATTCTATAACGTGGATTTGCAGTTACGTCCTGAACGATTTGCTACCTCGTGGGATTTCTAGAACCGATGCCATAACTTGTAATTACGCGCAATGGTTACGCTCTAGAAATTCATCTTTTGTAGTAAAGTTCCGTAAATCTAATCATTTTGTGTTCAGCGTTAATAATTTTTAAGCTAATTTAATTTGTTTATAATAAAATACGCATTTGATTACAATGAAAACTAACGAAAAATGAAATAAATTAAGAAGAACAAAAGCCGTTTCGTATCTACCAACTGGAATAGCAACTGCTAACCTGTTACTTGCTTACCGCACCGAGTGCTAGATAGACATAAAAATTTACAAAATCTTTACTAATACACACTTATTAATTTACATCAATAACCCTTAATAATTTGACCTTTTTCCTTAAGATCAGATAAAGCCGAAATCAATTGTCATAGGACGATGAAGTTTATTTTGTAGGTGTTTGTTTGCACATTATTCATACGATTGGTATATGGCAGATTTTGCAACATATTTAAACGTATTTTTAGCAAAGCAAAACTTTTTTTAATGTTTTTAACATACAAAGAAAGGTCTATTGCACATCCCGTATGTTGTACGATAACCTGTAATCATGAAATAAAATGGGTCCCAGTTTTCAAACGAAGCCATGAAATTAGTAAGTAATAAGTATTTGCATTTTTAAACTTGGGTGAAAACACTCCGGAAATTCAAATTCAATTTTTAGCTGAAATGACGGTATATTTATCTATGTAGTTATAAAAAGCAGACCGGTCATTTATTATTATTTATTTTAGTATTTACAAATTCATTTATTCCATAAACATCAATCCCTTCCCCATATTTATTACTTCATGAGCACAACACCCCCTACCAGGGTAACATGAATACGAGGATGGCATTCTAGAGCAACCCGAACGTCCCCTACTCAACCGGCTGCATTTTTTAAGTACGCCGACCGGAATCCCCGCCCAATCGTTCAAGGTTGGCAACCAATAGAATGTCGAGTATACTCACCATCCACTGACGAGTTCCCATTTTCCTCTCGATCTCCTCCAACTGGTTTTTTCGGCTTACGTTTGCGCGTTTGTATGCCGTCCTTACGCATCGCTAGTGGTCGATTGACGCCGTGCAGCTTGAAATATAGGCCGCAGGCGTTGCAGACCGGCTCGCCGTCGTTGTTTCGTCGCCATAGCGTCGTCGTTCGCGTCCCGCAGTTTGTACAACACAGGCCTAGTCTTCTAGTTGCTGTCTGAAACCAAAAGAAAAACGAAATGTTGATATTTACGTGAATGCCATTTCTTTGATGTTCCTTAGAGGTCAGCTAAGGACACTAAAAATTCTTATTTTAATAATGTTCTCAACTATGAAAAACGGTCTGTTTTCCTTGATCTTCTTTCCGAAGAAATAGCCAAGAATAAAGCAACATATTTTATTCAAATATGAAAAACTGATTATATCATTCTTCAAGCAAAAATTGGACTTGCTGACAAAATGATATAAGTATAAATAGTAAATAAACTTCGTAATTTGCTATACTAAAGACAAATATCGTCAAAAGTTACTAGAGGTTGAGCCGAAAAATGAATGAAAAATGTACACTACCGTTCAATGAAGTTTGGACACGGAAAAATTCATAAAATATAGTGTGAAGTACACATACAATCGGTTTCTTATGACATATATAACGCATTATTAGTAAAATTCCCGGATTATTTCGTAGCTCCTAATTGGAAGCTGCATATGATGGCAATTGTTGGAAGTACCGATAACTCCTGTATGTTGATCAAATGAACAAGTGCGTTCTATATTGTATGGTTGGGTGTCAGGTTATATTAAGATTAACAAAATGAAGAGCTTGAAATTGTAGAGTTTCTGCTGGTGTGTAGTTGAAATAAAGAGAATTTCGTTCTGCAGTTTTCTTTTTCTTAGACCCTCTATTGTTTTTTCAAGTTTGGCATTCAGGTTTTACCATCATGAACATGTTAGCTTGCTCAAACAACACAGGCAATTTTTCGAATCTATTCTATGACCCTTTTCCAACTTATTTCAAAATAAATAACCTTCAACACGGCACTAGTGTTGTAAGTTCGTGTTTTAAAATGCACTAGAGTGCAATATTAAGCAATGTGGATAGTTGTGTTAGCTTTACATTGAGTGTAACACTAAAGTAGTGTACAATTTTTAACACTTCTAATGTGGACTCCCCTAGTGTTATTTTAATGTTGGATAGTGTTAACAATTTTACTGTACAGTAAGCGGGTGTTGTGAGACAATTTCCTTTTAAGTTTTAAATCCTGTATAGGGAAAAGCCAGCGACCCACAGAACGTGCGTGCTGTTTTACGCATTGCTATTCTATATGCCAAATTACAGAAAGGACAAAGGCTAAGAGAGCGATCGTAGGTGGTATCATGCAGCAACATGAATATTATATAAACGAAATAAAATTAAGGTAGAAATGAATGTCGACTGCAAATAACAGATTTTTTTGAATTTGATGTGACTATTGAGAGCTATCCGTCTTCGTCATCGTGTTTCTGTAGAAAAGCTGCTGCTGCGCTGCGGTAATAGGTATGCTTCATTCGGTTAAAGCCCATAGAAATTGGAAGGTGGGAAACTAGAAATTTGTGCTTTGGGCAAACGAATCACAATTCCAAGTTAGTTGAAATAATGGAGGTTTGTCTTTATTGAAAGAACTAAATAAAATTAAACAAATTAAGAGAAAAGACGATTATATGAACTTGTACCATGTTCATATACCATACATACAATGCAATACCATCTGGGCTTCGTTTCATTCGCGATAACTTAGTTTTCATGCATGAAAACGACTTTAAGCATCCAGTAGCAAAGCGTAAAAATTATTTAGACAGTTAGTACATTGGAAAATTATGACAGGGCCACCGCAATCTCCGGACCTCGATTCTATTGAGGTTTTATGGGATGAATTCGAAAGAACGATACAGGAACTGTGCTTGATGTCAACCCAACATTTTTGGAACATTTTATAACAAAAATGGAATAGTTTACTATGTTCTATGTTTTTAGGATCACTGTGATTTTTGTGTTTTAGTGTTTTATCACCTGTGTAAATGGTAGAATGATAAATTCTATTTTTGCTTTAATCTAGTTATTTTGATTTTATAATTTTATGAATTTTTGTACGTGCCCCAACTTCATTGAACGGTAGTGTACATCTATTAGATTCCTTTTGACTTGACAATAGTTCGAAAACGTGTTAGCATCCTTTCTATAGGTATGTTGCAACATTCAAGTGTTAACGTGTCCCAGATTTGGCTCGCAAATTAATAATTGCTCTTTGATTATTCTTTCTCTAGTATTTTCCATTCCGTGCCATACCAAGGTTACTTAAGACAAAACATACATTCTATTGGGTAAAGCATTGTTTGGTTGAACACGCGGTATGACACGAGTGACACGACACCATCTTATTGGTAAATAAAATCTCTTTCGTATAATTTCTCAGAAGAACTGCTCGATAACATTTTTTCACCGTCCCAACATTTAGTTGTTTACGAAACCTTCCGTATTGAGATAACTAGCCAATAACATCAAAATAGGTATGAGCAGAAACTCAGATTTAGAGAATGGCATTGATTAAAGATAGTGGATATGATTTACGCACCATTAAACCTGACAAGCTGAAGGCAGAAATTGCAGAAAAATTGCCGTATTTGAAGAGTAAACCTCAATTTTGTATTGAAAATTATATGACGATGATGTCTAGAAATGGTTTCCGCAAATTTAAACGATAGCTACAATTTTCTTCAGAACAAACAGGTACCTCCTTCAATTGATAGGAGAGAACAAAAAAATAGCATAACAGGAAATTAAGATATGTTAATTAAGAGTTGCTAATACGATCGAAGAGGAATATAGAAAATTTTGAGGAAGTTAGATAAAATGTTCTGTTTTTAATTGAAATAAGTAGCAAATTAGCAATTTAGCAATTAGACAATTAGCCGAATAATACACAAATATCTCGGAGTGTTATTTTGCTGCCTTATAGAGCATACTTATTTTAAAAAGGATGATACAGAGGGCTATAAAGTTATGAAGCTTGAAGAAAATGTATGACTTCCTCGGACTACACCAAGTAAACCAACTTAATGGTACTGCAACTAAAATACGTCGATTTTTTTTTTAGCTCGAAAAAAGTTTTCAAGTATTTTTTCAGGTTTTATTTCTTCTTATACCATAGCATATACAGAGTTTACTTTCAAATAGCTTCTCGTCAATTCAATGCCCACTTTGGCAAAAATATTTTCTAGTTACACGAATTAAATTAATTTATAGTAAATTGTAAGTCAATATGATAAAAAAATAATCATTTGCGGATATTCTTCATAAATTTTGCAAGAAATTTTGCGAAAAAAATCGGGAAATCAATAGTAATTAAACATCCAGATTTGCAATGCCAAAGTAGAAAATTGATAATGTTTGATGGCTGCAATGGACAGTATAAATTTAGAACGTTCGTTTCACTCTAAAAGCTACATCAATCTGATTATGCCATCAAATTGGACACAATTGGAAAATTTTTCCTTTCAAAATTAAGCGTTACACTAAGTAAAAATGTAAGTAGAAGATTGGATCCAATGAATGTTAGACATCGACTAAAGATGATGGATATATGGATCGATGGATCGTTTCATTGCTCAATTATCGTATACTTTGTTATATAACAATTCATCACCAAAAGCATTTACTGCAATTTCTAAATGTAAGGAATAATACTAACTCACCAGTCTTTTAGATGGTTTGATAAGGGGTCTGTTCATACCATTCATCTTGTGGTAGAGACCACAAGCGTTACAAAGGTAATGTCCTGTACCATCCCTGCGCCACAGTGGTGTCGAGATAGCCCCACAATTAACGCATTCTCGTCCTTCACCGAATTGAAAGTCAATAGCGCCATCTGCAAAGAACGAAATAGTATGTCAATATAGGGATAACTGAAATTTTCTTATGTGCATTTAAAAAATTTACATTAAAATTTGTCAATTTCACAAATGTTGAACATTGTATATTGCACATATTACTATTCTGTTTATAAGGTACTTTTCTTCCATACTCAGGTTCTTGTAAAACTGTTCATAAACGTAAATGACTTGCCATATAATTAAAACGAAATGTTACTGTAATTGACAGTATTGTCCTGTAAGCCAATATGCTTTCTCATAATCGCCTCGAATGAAAATACGCACCAATTGCTAAACGTTATTAATTACCGATTACAGTTAAAAGATAATAATTAATCGAGTTTATTATGAAACCTCAATTTCATAACACGTTCAGATACGCGTTTCAAAAGTTTAATTACAGTTATGTATCGTACGTGGTTGCGGTATATAGATACATACATACGATAAGGAGTATTAAAAGTATTCCATTTAAGGAAAATAGAGTAGAGGATATCGAAATCCGCGGATGAATGGAAGGGATATTGCTTGAGAGGTGCTTGTGTTTGATATGTTGGCATTTTCCAGCTTCCTGTGTTGGAGAATATCTAATAATTTTGTTAAATAAGTACTTGCTGCTTGAATTAATTGTTTTGTTTGAAAAATAGACTAAGTAGAAGGATATTTAATTTAAACAAATTATACTCAGCGGTATAATTCTTGCCCTTTATATAAATGAAAAGTGAATTTATCGTCGGTAAATAAGAACAGCATTTGTTTATTCCCCAAAATTCAATCTTGGATACATCAGTACACTTAAGAAGTCGAGGCACAGTCGAAACAATGGACAGCGAAGAGTCAATTGCCTCCGAAAAAGGCGAATTCTGTTTCATCAGCGATGGCGACTGTTTTATAGGAACGAAATTAATCGGCTATCTTAAAATAGGAAAATCAATAATGGGCGTATACAACGTATTATTTTTCTAGACTTAAAGTTTCGCCTGGAGAACAGAGAATATTTTGCATCCCAACTACTATTTTCACAGATTAAAGAGATAGAAGCCTCGCTAGAAAAAGCGTATAGACTTTTCTTTAGAAGAGAAGCGTTATAATTCCTCTTTCCAAAGTAGCTACCCCATCTGACTTGACAGATAGAACGCAGCAGGCCTCATATGATAGTCATTTGTTCCTTCCACTTCCAATTGTCTCCAACGCACCGCAAAGGAGTATCCTTGGTCCATTACTTTATAGCATATATATGTCTAATATAGAATGTTTGAAACATTGTTGGTCTTATGTACATATATGCAGATGTCATGCAGATTCATTATTTTTTCTTCCGCAAAATCTTCAGGATGCTGTCTCTCGCATAAATGATGATTTTGAGGTACTTATGCCTCTGAGAAGCGACTTCTGTTCTGGTGTTTGGGCCTACAAAAACTCGAGTTGCTGTCATCAATGACCACTCGATGACACTGCAATAAAAATAAATAATGATGTGATCGCATTATCCAATACTGCTCGTAGTCTAGGCCTCTCCTCTACTTAGGGTAGCATACAGTAATTTGTAGGTTTTATATGGAACTAGAGACTGTTTGGGTGTTAACTTAGGAAAAATTCTATATACATAAGTCATTAGTGTCATTTAGATTTAGGTTTTGTATGCGTGCTTACTATCACTGCCGGGATGATATGGATAGGACCACAATTCAGCGTATGCAAAACGTCTCTTTAAAATTTATTGGTGGTCTAAGAAATTTAGAATGGATAAATATTAGATACAAAGGTCTTTTAACTACTCCAGCTTTTCACCTTGAAATATTTAAAAGATCTTTTAGTTACAATATGGCTAACTTATATGATGCGATTCCATCTGTATTGCGTTCTTCACATCCGTTGTTATTTCCCCGTCAACTTCATAAGTGCTTTCATAATGATTAGCTTTTATTACCTGTATTAGTTTTTTGTGCGTTAATGTTTCTTTTCTTAGTAGTGTTACTGTGTTCAGAAGGAAGATTAGCGGTTTGTTGTCGAGTTGCTGATCCTGAGCCGAATTGAACAAAAACAATTTAATGCTACTGTATTATGCCAAAAGATTTTATTTGCGCTGAAATGCGTACCTAAAGCAATTGGGACAAAATTAAAACAACGCACAGCTATAAGTACTCGTTAAATATATACAATTTATTACACCATCCAAATATAAAATTAACTTTTATCTCGTACATCAATTAGCTAACAGCTACTGTAGGGAGTTCAAAAGAAGCATATCGCAGAAACCACAAAAACATTAAAGCTTTTCGCGATAATCTGACAAATCCTAATACATCATAATTATCTGGATTCTTTTCGTTTGAAGCGTACACTCGACAGCACTTGCCTTCTAATGCAAGGCCTTCCCGCTTCGAGATGAAAGAGGTATTAATCTATTTTCGCGAAAGTGTTCGTAGCCTTGCTGCATTATTCTATGGCCCCGTCAGAGACGTAGATAAGCAATGAGCTCGTATCTTTCATGTGGGATATCTGGCAGCGCCAGTGATCGGTTTCTAGTTTTGAAATAAATGGTGATTTACGGTTCCTGTTGCAGTGAATGCTTGTATCTCTGTAGTTAATTGATTCATATATTATACGCGTTCTAATATTTTCCCAATATGCAAAAAGGTTGCCTCGTTAATCAGATGGTGATCCGGATATGGGAAATGTCAATCAGTTGCTTTAGAAGGACGTTTGAAAATGCGGAATCCCAAAAAATAGTGTAACATTCTTTCCTTTTTATTAATAACTAATGTGTATATGTACTAAGCTCTAAAATATTTATATAACCGTAAGGCTATCACCACACGCACAAAGACGTTATACTGGGTTATATGTTTGTACAAGTTAGTTTCAGCTTATGTTCACCACTATAAAGCGAATGACATAATAAATACGCAAGGGTAAGGAGATACATAAATTTCAAAATAATAACCAATACAATAAAAAATTTTACTTTCGTATCGAAATTATGCGATTGCATATGGTTGAGGTTATTATACATTGGCTACTTAAGTATGTTTCTAAGAACAAGTGGAAAAATGCTCTTGTATTTCTCTGCCAAAAGAAAATGTATCTTTTACAGGAGATTTAAACTTAGTGCTTCATAGTTGAGTAGTGTTACAGGGTATTCCCACTCCCACTTAAAACTTATACATTTGCTATATAATATTTATCTTCTTTTCTGTTATAAGCTAGAAAATATATTTTAAATCTGCAATATTTACTCCTATTCAATTATAAAACCAAATTGTCTCCCACGTTCTTCCTCTGTATTAGAAATTAGTAAACCTGTTGCACTTGTAATATTGTAGTTTTCAAAAAGTTATTAAACAATATTTTTTATGGCATGCCGAGTGAAGTAACTACCACTGATTCCACGTACAACTGACGTTGTTTTTGTTGTTAATTGAATGTCAGTGTTGTATGGAAGAAGGAAGAAATTAGCTGTTTTTGTCATATGTTAATGTTTAGGTTAGTTTCAAGTACAATCAACTTTCGATTCGGTTATTGTATGTAATTATTCCTTGTTTTACTTCCATTGTGGTGATACATATGTACTTTTTTAAATTAAAATCTGATACTTTCGAACCAGAATTTTGCCAACTCCTAAATTTCATAGTTGAAGTCACTTAAATATTTTATTGAATGAGGATTGACGAAAACCTCTAAGTCTCAGTATGAGTTGTCTGGAGAACCCAAAACACCAGAGAAAATTACTTCTCCACCTACATTACTGGAGTTGATGTAGATGATCCTAGACAAATTGTAAACGCGTTAGGTTATTGTTTTGCCGAAACCTACTTGCCGACTTACACAATGGATTTGTCTGAAAACCTGCAACAACTATCGATGTTCAATATTCATCACTATATTATGGCCTCACCACAGAACAAATTAACTGCAGGTGAAGACCGTGTACTAAGTTTCTTGATTAGAGATGTTTGTTTTGTATTAAATGCCTACTGGCAAAATTATTAATTTTAGAATTAGTACATTTGCTTTCCCAGAAAGATGGACGCAAGTAAACATTGTTCCAGTCTACAAGAAATAAAACAATTCATATAGCCACATCAGCATGGATTCACCATTGGCCGTTCTACAACATTTTTACACAACAAATTTAGGGTTCCTTGCCCAGTATGTTAAGTGAAATCTTTTACATAAACTCGATTCTTTTGGTTTCTCTTCTGAACTGTGCTTATTAATAGGATCATATTTAAACGCACATCAAACTATGTTTTGAGTCATTTAATTTTGATATTTGCAAAATTTAGTCTATTTCCCTTATGGTCTTTAGTTGAAGCATACATTTCAGCAGTATTGAAAATTTCGAATATCCGAATATCTGCATTCTTCTATAAGCGGTCCAGCACGATGCAGGAAGGTTACTCTCTTGAACGGCACTTCAGGCGCTTTTGTCGTTTGTCAGAACGTTTATCTTGCTGTTCATTAAATAGCGGTTATCTACCACTACCATGAATAGATAGATAAACATATAGATAGATATATAGATAGATAGTTTATTTGATCATGTGACACAAATTGGTATAAAACAAGAAAAAAAATATAAGCAATGATATGTGTTTCATCCCATTTTCGTCCAAGTTTAAATATGGGACTTTTACTAAGTTATCATATGCTATAGGTTGTAAGCTCCATCCGTCTTCAGTGAGAATGATTATTTCACATCTTCTACACGAGGCATTTTAACTTATCATTGAGCCAGCAGAAACGAGTTGCGACTCACCAAATTAGCAGAGGCTAGACAGACTCGTGTTTATTCGTCTCATGGGAATAGGTTCGTATTTCCTACTGGTTTCCTTGAGAGTCGACCAAACACGAGTCTGTCTAATCTCTGCTAATTTCGTGAAGTGCACGGAAAGTGTACTCGTTTCTGCAGGCCTACTTATTACAGATCGCATTCAGTTAGGCGCCACGCTGCAGCTAAATGTGCTAAAATGGATCCGTATGATGTGCAGTTTGCAGTGCTTTCTTAAAGAGGTCGCCATTTTTTTGCAGCGAAAAATTTATATGCTACATTGCAGTGCTGTAATAATTTTCAGCAATCTAAAATGGCATTTAAATGAATTAGCAAATCAACTAATAAAATAACATAAAACATCAGTGAATACACATGTGCCTATATTTAACAGAGGCTGCAAAGTAAATGGAAACATATTGAAAAGGGATTTTAAGTTAATAGGTAAGACACTTAACATGAAGGTTTACAAATGAAGAAACCAAAAAAAATAAAGTAATGCAGATGAAGTGAATACCAGTACTGCTATTATATAAACATAGAAACAGAACATTAAGAGTAGCACTATTAGTGCTCACTAGCTCCCTTAAAACATTATTCCTCTCCTGTCGGATAGTTAATACCTGGGATATTATTTAATTGTTGCGGATAATGGCAATAAATTGGCAATATTTTGTAGCTCTACTCTATATATCTGCAGACGTTAGTTTGATAATTTCAAATCCTAACTATTAAAATGTAGGTAGCTGAAATAGTTCGTTTACTTCCATCTGCATACGCGATGCAACATCGAAAAGGGACTAAAGAAATGTTGGACTTAATTCCAGATTTATATGTGTGTACATACTAATACTGCATACAAAGTGATAAATAAAAAAAAAACTTCCTGTACAAAATATCATATCGTACATTGTCAGAAGGAATCTCGCATATTATCTCCATTAATAATACCCATGCACTCGATGCCACTCACAAAGCATATTTTTTCTTCATCGTACGTATTTTAATTTAGAGGACAGAGTAGCAGATACGCCGTTATTATAACTTTCCCCCACTTCTTCCCTAACGTAAATGCATCTCCGAGACGCATCGATCGTTAATCATTGTCATGTATGAGTGGAACACTGCATCAAGAGGTTAAGTACACGAAAACAATTAAGCATCTGTTTTATACAGATTGCGGTTATTTTAAGCGGGATCGTATGAATTTATGTTTATTTGAGGTGTTTCTGTAACGCGGGGTCACTAAAGAGTTTCAGCGTAGTAAGCCGACTTTTCTTTCTTGGAAATGATCCCATAGAGAAATATTGCCAAGATATTCTTACGCGCGTTATTTTGTAAACCATCAACATTGTTATTTTGATTGTACATGCAATGTCAGAGATGTTCAGCGTGAGTTAAGATCATAAAAATGATGTGGAGTACAAATGTTGGTTAAAGTATGTATAAAGGCAAATTTTCAGTATTTTACTTGCCACAAATTTTATGTTTTTATAAAATAAAATATTGTTCAACATTATTTTAAAAGTCATGTATGCATTTATTTAAGAAATAGATCTTTCTGGGTGAATAATTGTTTCTTCTTTTTAAGATAAATTTAACATGATAATGATCTTGAATATGTAATTTATACAAAAATATTAACAAAGAAAGTGAAGATATTTTATTCAATATTTTTGGAAAAATAATACGTGGAGTTCCACAACAATTTCACACAACCTTTACGCAATAGTAACTATTATGGTTCATACGAACTTTAAATTGAAAGATTGGAAGCAGTACCCAGGGGAAAATTTTGGGACAGCAAATCCTTGTATTTCAAAAATAATAACAATTTATCCTAAGAATTACAACAGGTTTTTTAATCCAGTAAGATGGCCTACAGGCTCAAAGCAAAAAAGATATCCTGGCATGGTACACGGACGGCTCAAGAATAGAAGCTATTGGAACAGGTATAGCCATTAGTGGGCCAAACTACCACCTTAGAATGCCTACAGGACTCCACACCAACATAGTTCAAGCAGAGATTTCTGCTTTGAACTTGTGCATCATAAAGAGCCGCGAGATAGGGACACGAGGCGCAACCGTAACTATATTCAGTGACAGTCAAGGCTATCAAAGTCTACTCATACGAATCTGGTCTGATTCACGAATGTACACACAATTTAAGGCAATCGAGACACAAAAACCACGTTACTTTGCGATGTGTCCCAAGCCATCAAGGGATCGAAAGTAATGAAAATGCAGTCAAGCTGGCTAAGGAAGCAGCCAACATGTCCTAGCCCCTTCTGTGGCCTACAAGAGAGCCACATAAAACAAGTAATAAAAGTATGGGAGGGCGTTCATACCTCCTCGTACTGGAGCAATGTTCCAGGGCAAAAACAGGCGAAAGTACTCATATCAGAGTCGCCTGAGACAGCAAAAACAGTGCTATCGTTCAGCAAAAGGGACATTAGATTACTGGCGGGATTTCTGACAGGTCATGCAGTCCTAAAATATTCCCTATTCAACCTCGGAAAAGCTGAGGATCAAATATGCCGTCTATGTCTAGAAGATCTAGAAACGGCAGAACACATTCTATGCAAATGTGTTGTCATCAGTTGCACTCGACAACAACATTTCAGTAAACTATTTCTGACATCTACTGAACATTGCCTAATGATACTGACAATGATACCAACACTAATAATACTAATGTAGCTGCCCTAACAAACAATTTAGTTGAATTCAAGATAACGAGCAATTATTTATATAAAAACAAAAAAAATTAAAAGTCAAATATAAAGATATATTATTTTATACAGAAACACCATTTCCATTATTTAATATTTTGTTTTATAAACTGATTTTTGTTGTCAATGGTTTTGTGGTTTTGAAAATGTGAAGATTTTTGTTTCTTCATTTTTTGAAGCCGTTAAATTTCATTTTATTGGTTTATTTTTTGTTTCCTTTGTTGTAAAATCAAAGGTAAAGAACAATAATTTTTTGAAAAAGGAATGAAGATATTTTCCGAAAAGTAAGTGTAGCAATGAAAAAATAAAGGAAAAAAGTAAGCGGGAATAGTTTTATGGTTTTTGCATGTAAGTTGCAGTCTAAATCTACCAAATGGTCTACTAAACCTGCATTTTGGTAGGTTAGAAATCTTCTTAGAAACATACATACAATTTATTGCTAGCAATACCACCTAAATCAAATATTGAATATGTAAAAAATGTTTTCTAAATAGCTTCCAACAAACAAAAAGTTCCAAATTACCTGCTGCATTTTTTAAGCTAGTTACTTTCTGGAGAGACAGTATGGACTCCTCATGAATATGCTTTATGCCTAACGGATTTTTGTATTGACTTCCTAAATCGTTAATCTGGCAACATCTTTCTATTATTTTTGGAAATACGTCTAACTGAGTAGGCATATTATATTACAATCTGACCACATTTTTTCTTACTTTGCCCAAAATGACGACTAGCAGATTATCAAGTTCGTTACATTACTCCTCAAATTTATAATACAAACAAGCAACTATTAATTAATACGTTGGAAAATCACATAATCAACAGACACGAAAGAATTAAAAAATTGGTCAATTATTATTGACTTTTGGAGGTGTTATAGGCAATTCTATAATTCCTGATGAACTTAAAAATTCAAATTTCATAATAAATTGAGGACATTCAACAAGATGTGATGGAGAATGGTATACGCAACACGAAAGAAGAGCTGCAAAATGGCGGATATAGATTTTCAACATTTACATTAAATTATTAATAATAAATATGAGACGCATTTTATATTAAAAGTTTAATAACTTAAAGAGCAAACGCTAACAAAAAATTGCTACAGCAGATTGTTTTTATGTTGTTTATAATCACACAATATGGTAGATCCCATAAATGGCATAACGACGATTAAGTATGCATTTGATTTTTAAAAGCCGAATAGGAGATTTGTAACCTACCGTATGGTGAAGTTCTTTGAAATCCAGTGCCATCATAAGCTCTCCACGTATTCATCATCATATTTTGTGCGTAAAATTGTCCAGCAGATAAAGCCCCGGCATGCGCACCTGCACCTAGACCATGGGCTGAAGGGCCAGCAACTTCTCCATAACCACCAGCCGTGTGAGGCCAGCTGGTTTGATGGGTGGCGGCTCCAAAATGGGTACCAGCCGGTGATGGGTATTGAGGAACTGCCCTACTGCTTGGTACGAATACGGGAGATTGTTGGAGGTGTTGATGAAAACTGGAACTACCATCAGAATAACCTCCGGAGCCGCCACTTCCGGAATGAAACATAATTGTTCAATATCGGCTTTCGAGTTTGAGTATTCTCAGTTCCTGCAATGAAAAAGGTCGAAATTAATAATATAGGAACAAAATCATACAGATTAATTTGTTTGGCAGTAATTTGATACGGAGAGTTACCCCTAAGCATTTATAACATTAACAAAGTTGGGACACGTTCTGTATAATTTAGAGCTGTATTTGACGGCGACTAGGGAGTTTTGTTTCTGAAATGTGGCATCTGTGATGACATCTTCTTGCCACAATTTACATTTTTGTCACATTCCTCCGACAGGGGAAACAATCTTATGCAATTAATCACTCACAACGTACCCTATGTGAGATGAATTCCGTGAATGTTAGTATACAGGGTGCGTTAATTTTACACCAACCTGGCAAATTGTAGCCCTTAGACAGTAGCGATTTACGATGGCAAATTAAATTGTATTACGTAATTGTTGCTTGGGGGTGTTTATTTATCATAATAGCACAGTTTAAAATATACTTACGTACATATATATATAGAATCTCTTAACTTATTGTTACAATAGTTAATAAAAATAGATGTGGTTGGTATATGAGAGATATTTGGAGACAGAGAGCGCATTGTGTCAAAATCTGCATTACCGATTGCGACTACTACTCTTTATTCGACATGGGTCAAAATTTTGGAGAGATTCATTGAATAATATTGTTTTGGGAGTTTTTGAAAGTGAGCAGGTTTATATATTTGCGAAATCATGAAAAAGAAATATCGGTCAGTGATGCACCTTTGATATGATGAATAAAGTTTATGATATCGTGTTTGCAGACCGCCGGGTGAAGATTAGAGAGTTTGCTAATATGACGAATATCCTCATTGAACGTGTGAAAAATATTCATCCTTCACGCAAAATTGAGTATGAGAAAACTGTCGCCGAGATGGGTGGCACGTCTATTTACGATTCATCAGAAACGGATTCGGGTGTTTCGACATATTTATTAAGCGCAATACGAGAGAGTTTCTGGGGAGTTATGTGACTCTACATGAAGCACGGATGCACCAGTGCACGTCAGAAACTGAAGGACAGTCGGCAAAATAAGGTTCTCCGGATGAACGTGTACCAAAAAGGCGCATCAGCCAGAGTTATAAGTTATGGCGACGATTTTTTGGGATTCACAAGCCGTAATCTTAATTGATTATTTAAAGATTTATTGAACCGATGTGGCGCTGAGCTAAAGAGAAAAAGGAACCACATTGCGAAGAAAAGTTCTCTACCAACGTGATAACGCTCCAGACCATTCATCGGCAATTGCGACAGTGAAAGTAGTGCAACTCCGGTACAAATCGATGTCCCATCTACCATGTTCGCAAGAGTTGCCCCATTGTGATTTTTTCATTTCCCAAACTTGAAAAAATGATTTGATAGAAAGCGGTTCACGTCAAATGAAGAGGTATTGCCGAAGCAGATATTTTGCAGAGTTTGACAAAACGCGAATAATAGAGTTGGAACATCGCTGAACTGGAAGTGCATAGAGATACAAGGAGATCTGGTCGAGAAATAGATTTACTAAATGCGTTGTCCTCCGTAAGACAGGTATTTATCACACCATTCTCGTACTTTGCTAAAACGTCACTACTTAATTTTTAATTTCTCGGTGTTTCCATTAACGAAACGAGAAAGCTACATCTCATCATATTCAGATTTGCTGAAACTTTGTAAAGTATAAACGTGAGTACTTGCAGAAGATATGATTCAACCACCATTTCGTATGTGGTGTGTTTTTATGATTACTGCGGGTTTCGGCACTAGTGACTGTAGTCACTGCAAGTACTGAAAAAGTTATATCGGTTAGTAAACTTTATACAACTAATGTAGGACTCTTATCCTCCAGTTTGGTAGATTTTAAAAATGTCTTGTTGAGAATTTGATGTCGATTACCACTGCATAGTATGAGTTCCAACGTCTCTAGATTTTTTTTGACTCTTTATTTTCTCCTCATTTATACAACTGATATCCTGCTGATGTTCTGAGATCATCCTTGTTGATCTATATCATCGCTGCCTATAGCGAAATTAAGAACTAACTCATCATTACTTTTTTATTAATATCATTTTTATTAATGGTGTGAGCCATGGCGCTGACGCTTCTGGTAAGTGATATTTTAGGGTAGTATTCTCAGAACGTCTTTGCTGGGAGCTTCTTTGCTATAGTTATTAAGTTTGATGTGAATACTTTTGACTGGTTTCGTCCTGTATATATTGTCAGTAGGAAGTTTCTTCATATTCCTCCCAAGCACACTAAGGACTCGATCCGACGAAGGGTATATTCGCTGCTCATTTGCTATTTTTTTTTGCTTATCGGCCTTTGTATTTTTCTCGATTCCTTGGTGGTTAGAGGCCCCTTGTAGAATAATGTGGGTTCTGTTATTTAAATCCACATCATTTGCGTCAGTCTTAGGAATATCTCTTTTCAGATTCATTGATTGCATATATGGTTACTACGAGTGCGATTCAAATCTTAACGCCATCCATAAAGATCCACATTCTCCGCCTCAACATTTCGTTTTCTATTTGAATTCAATGTTCGTCTTCCTTACTAAATCGAAAGTGTTTTAGAAATCATAACAGTTTTCCAAAGAAGGAAAAAAAACATGATGGGCAGTGAAATACGAAGAGATAAACGACTGATGAAAAAAATCCCATCCGCATACTAGTAGTACTTTATTGTGTTTCTCCGTCGAAAAATGTGTTTATATTATCGGCAAATAACTATTATACAATACGCCCACTTATGCGAGGCATAAATTTTCATTAAGTGTTTTCTTATCTGTATACCTCTACTACCTTAGCTGAACTACGCTTCGTATTGTTTTGTTTTCCTCCTTCCTTTGTCCGATTCAGAATTCACCAACCGTCGGCAATTCATTATTCCGCCACTGCCGCGGTTTTATCATATGACGATTTATGACATGCGGAATCGGGTAAGGCTTTTTAGCTAAAATGATAAATCGCGTTCAGACAACGGGCAGCAGCATGTACATACATATCTACCATTCTAAATCTTGGTTCGTTGACTTGTTCAGGATAGAGACGTAAGTATATTACATTTTGATCTGAGTAGAGTTAGATGTTTTGCTAGTTAGTACAAGCCAGAGATACATAGGTATATATGCAAATATTTCAATATTACAGCGATATTCTTAATAAATCAGATGTATTTTCCGACATAAAATCTTGTAAACGTGGGCAGTTATATTGACTCGTATATGCGGGATATATGCTTGTTAGTTCTTTTTGGGGATGTTTGCCTCAGTTGCTGTGGAAGTGCAGAGTTCCACAATGCTTAGTGCAGTGCCTAGGATTTCGACCATCTGGGTGCGGAAGGTATGAGTGTGCTCCCGAAAGACAATTTATAGTGGCATACATTTTGATATATTAAAATTATAAAAAAGTGCTATTCTTATGTCTCAGATACTAAAGACATTGTTTGGTTCTACATTTGTATACTTATATTTTAACTTAATCCCTGAACATCCCTGAAGTATATAATAAAATAAATTAAATATAATAATTTATACAATAACAGATTTTGAAATATAAAGTTATTATAGTAATCCTTCGAAATGTATATCTACAGGTGTCTCACCGGGAACTGCATCGATCGATAGAGGAAAGAATATGCATACATACATATATACAACTACTTATTTTCTCTTTCTTATCAAATCGCTCTTCCAAAAAAAAATCATATTTATTACACATCGTAGATTGATGAAAAAAGGGATCATCGTACTTTGCAGATATCGAAGTTAATCATGACAATTAGGAAACAATCCAGCATTAATGAAACGTTGAATTTTTTGATTCTAAATACGTGGGGATTTGAATTGCTCCAGTAATTAGAATTCTGCTTGGGAGTCCATAGTCATGGTCACGAGCATTAGTTAGTTTCTAACAAAGTTTGAACATTTTTGTGGACATTTGTGCATTTTTTACATTACGTAAAAAGGGAGACGAAATAATTAGCACTTTATAAGGGTAGTAAATTTAACAATGAATGACAGGTAACGTCTATCGTTTATTGCTTTTGTAATGGACATGCGAAAAGAGAACGGTCATTCTTCTGTAATCCTACCTAGGATTTTCACACAAAACATTGCATTTAGAAAGATACAAGATTTAACCTTCATTTATGAGTGCAATTATGCGGCTAAGCGATTATTATCTAGATACTATTTCTGAAATTTTATCGAGCCATAGCAGTTTACATTAATAAAATCAGTGACCCTGCAGAATGTTTTAAATTAAAACAAAAAAAGTTTTGCCTTTAAACCCGATATGCCCCCAACAATCTATTATTGTGTAATCTATACTTCCCGGTTTCTGAAAGCAGGATCCTCGACAGCACTAATACAATTGTACTGGTTATTATTGTATACGTAACATACAAAGAAAAGGATCGAATAATTAACAGCTTCAATACTTTTTTTATAAAATAAACCGAAAGTCAAGAAACCTAGGAACAAATCTGGAGATCAACCAAATATGCCTTTTAACTGACAAATAAATACAAACTTATATTCATGTAAGTATACAATTACTACGTGTAGGTACCGCGATTTCTTCTTATTTCCAAATTTTTTGATTATAATTACGATTTTGTGCACTGCAGCTATTACTTATTAACAATAGTAGAAAACCTGTAATCAATACAAAACGCATTTCACACCGGCTTGCTTTAAATAACAAAATACAAACCAATCAGGTATCTGGCCATGATTATTGACTAACCGTCATTTCTGAATAATGGTTAGCCATGGCTAAGGACTAAGCTTTATTCATTAATAGTGGTCAATCAATGACTAACGGTTAGTCATGACTAGTGAATAACGAGTAACCGTTAATGAAGATTAATGAATAACATCTCTAGTGTCTAACAATTATTCACGAATTGGTGAATACGTTTAGTCATGATTAGATGCAGTATGATTGACGGGCATGACTGCAATTGAATTATTCATGCATTATGACTAAATTAATCACTAGTCAGTAAATTTAGTCAATAAACACCCTGTGTTTATTGTCTTGTGTATGATATTCACGCGCTGAAAGGGCTGAATCTTACCGGATTCTCTTCTACTATCTTAGATTTCATTAGGGTTTCTCTCTATTACATTCAATATGGTAGTTGGCATATACTGTCTTAAATGGACTTAAGATGTTTTCGATATACCGTAAGAGATACGATAAGTAATTTTGTACTCTGATATTTTTTGCTAATGATCGAAATACAGAGCATTTAATCTTATAATGTAAATCTGGTAGCCGTAATAGTTACACGAAAACATATAATATAAATTAGCATTTCAAATACGTACGGGTATCAACACGTGGTATTGAAGTTACATAGTTTTCAATTATTGATAATTGTAGGTGCAGTTCAGTTTACATTCTTTGAAATTACCGCGACTTAGTTAAAGAATTTGGTATATATCTTAGCGACCATAATCATCGTCATCCACTTCTAAATACCTATAGCAAAGCAAACCGGTGAAAAACGAAAAGCATGAAAAAGAGAAGAAGAGGAATAATAATAAGAAGAAGCGCGAAGCGCCATTCCAGGAACTCCGTCGAGGCACTTAGCCCGTTGATGTACCGACCTCGTTCTTATCACCTTGTTTATGGTCGACCAGACCAACCTCTACATATGTATATACCCACATCCGAATATATAGCTGGTATAGCTACAGCGTATAATGTATTATGGTATATGACGATGGTCGCGAGGTTGCGTCCATTAAGAGGCTTTTCTCGAAACACATTAAATCCATATAAACCGAAATGCATCAAAATGCAACTTAATTTGAATAAATTACGGCCGTCCGGGACGGGCCAAAACTACAATAAATTTAATATTACCGGTTCTGGTCAATTTCTCTCCTTCTCGCTCTCGCACTCTCCATTTTACATCATCCGATTCGAGTATATATGCACACGTTCACACAACACGTTGCTGCGCCAGAAGAAAAAAGCAGAAATGTTCTACACATATGCTCGACACGCATCCGCCGCTGTAAATTCGGAGGGAGACAAAATACAATCGGGATACCTGACAGAATTTCTTGCTCTTACGTTCGGGGAAAGGTTGGAATTTATATGATTCTAATTATTTTGAATTATTTTTGTTTTATATCTGGTAAAGTCGATGCGTACTTTTTATTATAGCTAAGTTCTTATCATAATTAGCTTTAGGAAGATAGGATTGCTCTCACATACACTACGTGGTGTCTCCAAAATATTAAGCTGAGGCGAATATGTATCTCCCTAACTTTAAAACGCAAACCGAAAACAGAAATTATCTGTCTACGATATGTAAGCGAATGGAAAGCATCTCAAATATCCATATGTTAAGACAGTATCTTACTACTTAATTTTTGCATTGTGTCAAACCGATAATTTTCCCAAAATGAATATCATTTTGCAAGTATTGATGAGAATATCTAAACCTGGACGTTCTCATCAATTAAAATTGCCGAAATTAACGCTATATCGACATCTACACAACAGAATACAAGTAAATATTCAACAACTCTACGAGGATAGCAGGCTTCAGCTAGTAAGAAATTCACCAGTGGAAATTAATTAAACGGACAATTAATACGAAACTATCAGCGCCGCCATCTGTAGACTCGTTTCGCCGTTTGCGCAGCTTTGCGAGCGATCGTTCTCGATTAGGAAAGTCGTATATATACGAAATGACATGTAATAGGTATTGAGTATCATTTAAGTGAGGACAGTCTCCCTCAGTATGTTATCTACTGGGTGGCAATTGGTAGCTGAAATATATTGCAATGGTACGTACCAATAACTATCACTCCTAAGACAAAACCTGTGAAAAATAGGAGCTCTGCTTATGTAAAGTAACCGAGTAAACTGGTTTAGTGGGAAGTATCGAATATTTGTATTTTCCATTAGGAATGTAATAATTTCATTTATCGAACTGTAATTAGAGATGTTACACTTTTTACGTTTTACTAATAAATTTCGCCTAAACTAGATATTTGCGAACAGGTTAATTTACAAACCTGCGGAACACAGAACCACTACTAGTCCAGTTAAACAATAAAGAAGGTATTTGTGGATGATCTGGCAACAATTGCGCAACAGAAGAAAGAATTACAAGAATAAACGAGGAGGCAAAATTATTTGGTTTAAGTGTAACCCGACACAACACCTTACATATGATAATGAGGAATATCCAATGAAATGAAGATTTACATATATCTAGGTATATATATGACGGACAAGTAGAGATACAGATCGGAAAACGTCAACGAAATTACATATTTAAGTGTTAAAATTAAGAAAAGATGTAAAAGAACAACACATAAAAACAAGAATAGCAAAAGGGAGTCAGGAATGTGTAATACTAGTGAGATCCAAGTTTGTTCAAGGAAAACCAAGCAAATAATCTACAAAATGGTGATACTACCGCTGCGAAACGTGGGTTTAAAAAAAGGAAAAAATAGAAAGATGGAAGAGGAAAATATTGAATACAATCTATGGGAGAGTTATGACGGATGATGGATGGAGAAAACGAACAAAGAACGAGGAAGCTTTGTATGATGAACCTAAAATAATATCATAAAGGAGACCAAAGAATTAGATGGCTGGGAAAGATTATAAGACATTAGAAAGACAAAGGTGGAACTATATATATATGCTATATATATATGGATATATATATAGCAGAGGATAGGATTTTATGGAGAAAAATAATTAATGAGAATGAAACGTTAATTTAGTTTAATTGGAATTTTCAGTAAATTTAATTACCAAATTGAAGTGTAGAATATTTAAACGCTATATACTGTGTTGTTTATTATAAATGAATAACTTTACATCGTAAATCTATTCGAGTCCTGCAGAGCATGCTAAATATATAAAGAAGTTTCTTCGAGTTATATTCAGTGAAAACCTAGTTGCAGTCTCTCTACAAAATCTTTATTGGTTTTGGTAGTCTTCGTTGTTATGTGAAATTGACTACGAGACACTGCCAAGTGGTCTTCTGTGACGCCGGGTCGATCGAAAGAACTCGTTGCTAGGCAATAATTGCCATATTGCCAAATTTCAATTCTAAAGCAATTCTCAGTTTTTTATGTTTGCGTTCTTTGTTGTCGTTACTATTTTCTGTTATTTGTACTTGTTTTGTTAATTATCGTTATTTCTCTGCTTTGTCGAACTATTGCATTTAGTTAATTAATGTATATAGACCATGTAGGATATAGTTGACGACTTTGATGAAAATTACTACCAAGTAGAACATAATGAACGCCGCCCTTGTATAGTCTTAAATATTTGAATATTGTGCTAAGTAAGGCAAGATCGACGGGATAAAATCTATCTTGACAGAAGGTAAGATTTGCATCTACGGCAAATAAGGCGATAAATGGTGTAATGTTAAAGTTGGGCCAGCAACTTTTCGCGATTCATGCCAAAGCTATTCTGAAAATAACGTGAGAAGTCTGAAAAGCTGATATATTATCCATCAAAACCAATTTAAAAGAATGTGTACTAATCAATTCGAATAATAATAAGAGAAAATAATAAAGAGAACGAAGAACTAATATGAAAAATACAAGATACGATAACTCTAAGCATAATTATTGTTAGTTTACGCAATTATTAATCGCGGTTTGACAGTTTGCTAATTTTTACGATTACGTTGTATGGCAACAGACTCTTGGAGTCGACTTGGCAGTTTTTCTTGGCCTACTAACAGACTACCAAAACCTCTATTGCTATACGTAGGGATATTGTTTTAGTTAAACATGTGTAATATCGTTGAATTCGTCTCTAGGTTATCTTTCTAAAGCCGTAAATATTATAATGATTGATTCCCGACATGTTGGTAGCCAAAGTATAAGGATTGATAACAATAACAAATATCGAAACAAAATAACAAACGAATTCAAAAGTTAACAAAATCGGGATGCACTCTCTGGGACAATTTAGAACTACAGCGAGGCTAGAATATAAACTAACTTTCAAAGTAATATTTCGAATTCTATAAACTATGTTTATAGATTTAATTTTAAATAAATAATGATTCAATATAACATAGAAATAACAGATAAGTAGAACATGTACGAAAGGAATAATAAATAACACATAAACAGGCAAGAAAACTCGTCTTTTCGGATTTTTATTTCTTTATTTCTCGTCTCTCGGAACCTTGAAACTTAGTTGTGCTCGGCAAAGATCTTAGGAAATTGGCGAGAAAAGTACGCGTTCCGGACGATGTCGTCGTCCATGAATAATGGATAGAAGGGGGAAAGAAAATACCAATAACTCGAGAAAATTCTTCGTGGAAGTGATTTAATTTTGGAAAAATTTGAAAATATTTCGGATTAACCGGAACTCCGTTATTAAAAAGGTATGTCTAGGTCGTATTCGATTAACTGAATAATAATAATAATAATAAAATATAAATTGTTTCACTAAACGACGTCCTCTTCATTTATTTTGGCTCAAAAAAGGAAATTGCTTCAGGAAGTTGAATAAGATGGAGGTCATTGTCACCCTCTATTTCCCATAAGGAATACATGTACATATATGTCAAGGGAGATTTGATTAGTTGGAAAGCACTATGTCTAACGGTCGTTCTGTAAAGGTTTCATTACAATATATACAGAGTGTTCTATTTAAAATAAGAAAGTTGACGTCACTTCATGTGACACCGGAAATGTAATTGAGCTACCAATAAGGCAAAAAGTTAGTTCACTAAAAGTGGAAATCGACTATTTTTTTCTGAAAAATTTATAAAATTATTTGGTTATGAAAGTGTTTAAAGCAAAGAATCCGACATACAAAATTAACAGAATAGTTTCAAGTTATTCTGAATTAAACTATAACAATCTTTCTGCTTTCAGAAACACCTCTTTTTTTATTATACTCAACTCATCTTTCTTCTTTGTTCCTGTTTTTCCATACATTTCATTAGATTTTCCATAAACTCTTCTCTACAGTTGTTTATTTATTGTATTCTGATTTAATCAAGAAAACAGTAGTATCAATGAAACATTCGTTTTAAATGGATAAAAAAACCTTATTGAAAGTCAGGAGTTACATAGATATATCAGTCGAGCCAACTGTACATCTTCCTCTCTTTACCCTAGTTTATTTTTTAAAGGTATTTCACTGAATTTCCACCATAATCTATGCAAGCATTACAATGTACTTATGTCATACATACAGGCACGCATACGAAAGCCGAACACAACGTAGATGTGCAAAGTGATGGTCGGCACACAATTAGATAGAAAACGCTGTAGTTAAATGCGCGGGCCGAGTTCCGATAACATATCATCGACGTTATCGGCCCCAAGTATGCCAGCCGACACTAATTATGTTCGATAACGTGTTATCGTCGCTTCCTCAATATTACAAACACTCGCATACACATCTACATGAGCAGAACTGCCTGTCATTTAAATAAGTTACGCTTGTTCAAAGTCGGTCGTCGATTTTTTGTCTACGATTTAACAACAGGGGTACGGCAGACTAAAGAAGGTCTATGTAACGAAACAATTACTTCCATTAGAAAAAATACTTGGGAGAAGAACTGGTTTGTATTTATAAATATAATTTCTTAAACTGACGTAGTTTCTGTCATAGGCTGTCGGAATACTGATGTACATTTATGAAGTTGCCAAATGATTAAACAGGAACTAAGATTGCAACATGAATTGAATTGTAACACTGCCCCGTCCCGAAAGTTTAATATACTGAACTATTTTTTAAAACCAAGGAAATAATTTCACATTATGTCTACTTAAGATGATCTCATTTACTTCCTAAAATCTAATCCAAAAATCTTCCTAAAATCTAATCCAAAAATCTTCCTAAAATTTACTTCCTTAAATTTTCAGCAAACAACAAAAGTATCGGCACACTCCACACCCCACAAATTTAATTGATTAATCCGGTACAACTGTTTTGAGAATGCGTGGATCCTCATCTTCATCCGAAGACCGATGATCATTCGGTCTTCGGCAAAATACGTATTAGTTATATCAAATCAAAATATAAATCTGCTGTCTTATTTTTATCGTTGTTTTTAAGCTATTTCTTGGGAAAGGCCGTATACAGTAAATCATTTCGACTTGCTCGAGTTTTCTTTTTACTTTTCGAATACATTTTTTCCATTTTCTTTTTTATTTTAAAGGTAATTTGTTATTATCTTTTTCATGAGTTAGTGCTTTGAGAATGGGTATAATTCCAACTACCTCTTCTAACACTGCGCTTGTAAGGATTCCTGATAGTCGGACCCATTGACAAAATCCTCCACTCCAAGACCAGCCAACGTGTGAACGACGTGGGCATGATTTGTGCCAAATTCAAATGTAAAATATTATATCATATTTGTCATATACGATGTTTGGCAAAACAAACGAAAAAAGTCGTTTGGGAGCGAAATTCTCTAAAGCAACTTAGGATACATATGATACCTCTTTCCTTTTCATTTCTTTCATTACTTTCTTCAATGGAGACAGAAGGTCTTTTTTTAGGTCCGTTTTTAATCAAGTATTTAATGTGGTGTTTTATCATTATCGACGTTGCCATCGCCAAACCAATGAATTAGATTCAATCTTCGAATTCTTCTTTCCAAATTAGCTAAATTCCTCTTCGACCTTCACTATCATATTGAAAATACCAAATCCAATGTTCCCATCACACGATTCTCTTCTCTATTACATGATACTTATTAAATTGGCTTCGATTGTCAACGTCTATATATACATAAATAAGCTTCAAATTGGATAAAATAAATATTTTTTGATTCATTCTAATTGTTCCTTTTGTTATAAAAATTCTTCATTTTCTCTAAGATAAAATAGTTTGTTGTAGTAAAAAGTAAAAAGTACATCTTCTAATTGTTAAATTCTTAATAACGTGAAATTTGGAAACATTCTAGCTTCATATAGGTATATGCGCATATTTCGTTCTCTCATTTATTATCAGATAACTACATAATGTAGTATTTGAAAATATTTCGACGTCCTAGAGAAAATAAATGTCCAATACGCAAATAGGCGAAATGCTCTGCTACATCTGGGGATAATATTTCAACACTTCGGTTACTGTTGACACGGGCGTGTAACACGAGTTCTGCACATTCCAGCGGCAGATTCATTACCAAAATGATGTATTGGTAGTTAAATTTAAATGGAGGAACTAAATTTTAAGGGTTCTCCTTCGAAATAAGAATTGCCAACAGAATTGTTCGCTACAGAAGGATTTGGTACGTATTATAGGAAAGAGGTTTAATTTAATTTAAGACGTACAAGTAAGGCGAAACTCGTGTTTTTAGTTAAAGAAAAGAAAACTCCTAATATCAATTCTCATCAAATGATACTATACGATGATGTTCTTTTCAACCCTCCCAAAAATTGAAGGATGTAGTTGTATATACTCTAAAAGTTATTAAAAATAGACCATATGCCTAATTCACCGTTGTAATTTATAACAAGAAATTGATCAGGTTGATGAATACTGGAGATAAAATTGTGAGTATAACCACCTTGATTTTCTTTTTTGAAAACTTATAACAATTGAGATATAATTAATTTGAAAAACAACTAAAATATGAATATCACTATGCAGCTGCAGCACCGTTACATCTGCTAAAAACATAAAAAATGTGACACCTGTACATAAGGAGTTATATGCATACATTTCAACTTTCAACTACATTTTAAGATTTCATAGGTTTTTTTGTTTAGCTGTATGATAATTTAACGTACACATTCAGGAAGTATTTTAGAGTCCAAAAAACATTGTCAGATACATAATTGATACTTTTTATAAAATATGACAGAAGAAACATTGTTGGTTTTAACTGATTATTTATGTATTGAAGCGAATCTAGTTAGATAAAACATCTGCCAAAGGATTATTGGGGTATCCCAATAAAATAATTAATACTGCAAAGGTGGTTTTCTTTCAATAGTTTGTAAAAATTGCGAAATTAACTACAACTAAAAGAATCGAAATCCCTATGTTGGTTGGATATGATGACAAGATGTTCTCATAACGAAGTTTGCTATTTATTCAACAATGTACATTTTTCTATAGGGTTACTTCAAATCAAAAATATACAGGAAGAAACGCCAAAACTTACAAGATTTAAAAATAAAAGTTATACGTGAGATACAAGCCATCTCACCTAATGGGCTTCAAAATACTATTCGCAATTTTTGATATAGAGGCTTCCATTTTAGTTCTTTAATTTTTGTATTTTTGTTAAATCTTTTCTTTTCACTAATTTTTCTTAATTTTTTAATTAAACACCGGGAAAACAATACATATCCTTGTTAAGAAATTTATTTATAATGATTCCACATCTTCTAAAAAAAATTTATTGTTACCATTAAAAAAAATATATTTTTGTAACCATAAGAAAGAATTTAAAAAAATCGCACATGGTGGAAAATAAGAGGAAATAACTTGCCAAACAAATTTTGTTAATAACATTTTTCTTAAAATTTTATATTTACAGAGATATTAGACTTTGCCGGACCCTGATTACATTTGTAAAGCTACGTACTACATATTCTTGACGAAGCACAAACAATTTCATATAATTATGAAGTTCATGACTCTTAGAAATACTAGGACAAAGGACTGCTTTCATACCCTTGCCAGCACCACTAATGTAACATTATTATTATAAATCGACAACAAGTTAATACAAGTGAACAAATGAATGGTACTGTTCCTTTGTGTTAAGCCACTTTCCACGCATCTTACACGTTTTTACCATCTTAATCCATTTAAATGGTCGAGAATTGGGATGGACAGTCACAAAGAGAATCAGACATAATGCAATTCTGTTTTCTCCTTACTCTCGTAAGACTGGATACAAATATTTTGGTTCGACGTTGGCTCCATTTTTTAAAGTAAAAAGTGCTTTTATTGCTTTAAGTTCTTTGTAAATTGTTCAAAGATCTGCTTCTTTCGAGTCTCGAAAATACTTTCAAATCATTTATTTTCTTTGTCATTTATTTCGTTGATGTGTGTACACGAACTAATAATCTAGGAATAATATAGGAAAACGTTGCCAAGAGTGATGACATTTTTATTGAAAGCTAAAATATAAAACTGAAATATCCGTTTAACTGTACATTTTAAAAACGCAATTGTTTATGGACGCGTGAAAGAGTAAGCTTCAAAAGTAAACATTGCTATCAGCGCAAGCGGTGATAACAGCGACCGACATGACAACGCTGATAATAGATTTTTGTATTGTGTGAAGTGAATGGTGGCGATAATAACAATATAAACTGCTAATCATCCGCCTCTTATCACCGATAAGACCAGCATGCTCAACAAGTGGGTGATAAGCTGATAAGAGCTGCGGCGTCCCTTACCCTATGTGCCTTCCTACTGAATCATGCAGGTTACTGTTATACGTATCGTTTGGTTTGTAAAACTTTCACAACTTTTACAATTCAAGTACGTACTATTAGGCAGATTTTATGGTAGTCGCAGTCGCCTATACAAAAAATCATAAAGAAGTAATTTTCATTTCAATTCAAGTTTGGAATTGGAAGTGTACTCCCTGATTCCTTCCTAGTTAACACACATTATACTGCTCATTTCAAAATTTCACGTTCGCGCTTCATACTTTGGTTGTCAAAATTTTTCTGAAGGTAAGGGGTTAAAAATGAAATTTTACTTATTAACATAATTTGAATGTTTGTCAGGATGGCGCCTCTTTAATGCTATAAGAATTTTCCTTTATCCGTTTTAATAGTTGAAAAATGAGGTAATTGAACAAATTCTCCAATATTTGGTCTTAACGCTCAACAAATAACACGGAATAGTAATTTTAGAGCACCAAAATTAAAGATAATAAAAAATAGAACGTAATTAGTTCTTTTCATAGGTTTTTAATTATCCTAGGCATGTAGCCTATACTTTTATAGACTACGTGTTAAAAAAAAGCTTTGACACTGTCAAAAGCTAAGCTTGACCTCATTAACACGTCAATAACGGCCTAATAAAGGACAGGTAGAGTAGGAACCAGTGGAGCCGCGGGCGTGTGATTTGGACAGCGTACAGGGGCGGAGACAAGCGACTAATAACCCTCTCTGGTCGCCGTGACGTCACTATCGCGATGGCTGATGGTATCCATTTGATTCCGATGATCTCGGCGAACCCGACGACAGTTGAAAGATGCTTCGTGGAGGTGAAGATCGCGTAGGCCGAAACGCGACCACTTTAGTCTAAACTGACCGCGATTGTATAAATAAACTATGGCAGCCTGCTTTTTTTTCCTCTGTATCATGAAAGAAATAACAAAAGTGATTTTCGTTTTAGGAAAATATTTTGGCAATCTTCTTTTGTAAATAACAAACGTGCTTACGTCGAATAAATTTGTGTAGAAAAGTTTAATTCTGTTATGTTTACGTTTGCAGGTTAGTCTAATTTCAGTCACAGGATAATGTAATTCTTTGAAACATTATTTTGAAGTAACAACAATTGTATCATATGTTTCGGTTTTAAGTTTGAGAAAAAAATCACCTTACACTATCCGGAAGCTTAGTTCAAAAACCTATAATGCACATTGTTCACAGTAATCATGTATGTACATAGATACAGTGTCTACAGACAGCTCTCATTCCGCACTTGAAATTGAAATTACATACAATTACGACAGTGTTAGCGTGGAATGACTTTCTTATGCAAAAGAAGACCGGAAATTATGCGTATATAATTGTCAAAATTTGCGCAAATTTTTCAAGTAAAAAGTTGGTATTAACTTCACAAACGCTTAATAAATCCAAAACCTTTCGTTAAGGGATGTTTTTTTACCACACACATCACATTTAAATAATATTTCTACTTTAGTAGAAGGTGCACAAAGAAAAAAGAAAAAAAAGATTGATTCAAGAAAGTCAAGATAAACATGGAACATGGAATAATAGCTAAGGAAGGGTATAGGAAGAACCAAACAATTGGTGGAAAAAGTTTTAGGCTAAGCTGCTATCTTTCGAGTTGATATTACTAGTACAAGTACTAGTTCTTATCAAATTTTGTATTATTGCTAGCTTTCTTGAATTAAATTATATGCACAAATAACTATTGAAGACGGTTAAAAAAATTTAACTCCAACAAGAGAAAAGTTCAACTTCTCCTTAGCACTACATCATAAGGAAGTATTCTACTTTGGTGAATTAGGTGATAAGTTGCATCACAAAGATTTCATCTGTTGTATAGAAAACGATCACGGACATTATCTGAAAAGAAGGAAATGTTCAAGCTAACCTATTTCACGCTTACGGTAGTTTTCATGTAATAGGGACAGGTTCCGTTTTTGTTGTACTGATTACAGCTACTTCGTTGCACCGCTTGATGTTGCTTACACATACTTCATAGTGTATTTAGGAAGTGGCGAGACTATAGCAAAAAAAATTTTTTGATTCAAATATTAAATGTATGGGATCTAACTAAATTTTGTTACTTTTCGAATAGAATTAAATGAAAATTAAACAATTTTTAATGCCAATAGAGTTTTATTAATTTTTAATAATAATTCCAAATTCTATAAAAATTTAATTTTGCAATTTTTGAGTTTCACGACTATTTTTATAAATTTATTTAATTAAATAGTGTTTAGTTTGGTCAAATTAATGAATTTTTAACTATTCACTGTATTTTTCGTGTGACATTGACGTACGATGTCCTCGGCGAATGTGTTCTATCCTGTTGTTCAAAATATACATTCCTTCTTCAAATCTTATTTATATTATCGTAGTTTTCAAAGTAAACGATGCAGTAAACACAATATTTGCAGTTTGCTGTGGTTTGTATTTATTTAAAACTTTAATCCATTTGAAGAATTTTTAAATTTTTATTTATTTTTTTAAATTTTAGAAACTATGTTATCCCTTCTATTTTTGTTTTAGAATATACATTCCAAGGTTTGCTTTATGAATGAAGTTAAGTAACAACCTCTCTGATTTCAATATCCACAAAAAATATCTTTCGCTTCCGTTGTGATGATGCATGTCGAAATTGGAGGTTACAATAACCATATTTACCAGATTATTTTAAATACCGCATATGCGTGGTAATAACGGTCACTGATACATAATATATTTAATTCACGTTGAATTTAAAAATATGAAGCTTCCAATAATAAATTTCGTTTTGCGCATTAAAGGTTGTTTACTACATTCTTCTCAAACAAAAGTGGATCTTACTCTCATGTCCAAGACAAGGGGAAAAGTTAATTTGAGGGAAAATGGGAAAAAGAGATCACTTTCACTGGTTCACCTCGCAACTTTACAACTATATGCAATTAAAAATGAACACAAACTCACTCTGAAATGTAACTAAATAAAAATAAATATATTTTTACTAAAATTATCACAACAATGTATATGAAAACTACACAGATCACTCACAACATAAATCATTGTGAATAAAATTGGTATATGGTGTATCTACCTTTGAATAATTGAAGCCTTCCCTAGAATAGCTGTCTATTATTATGTTTGGGTACTAATAGTGTAACATAAAACCTCTTTTCTTGGACAAAAATGCTGAAAAAAAAAATGTATATATAATGACTTCACCGGTACATCCAATGATTGTCAAATTATTAATTATTTATAATTGTGGACGAAAAATAATTAATTCTTCCCTGCTGTATAGAATTAATTAATGTATGGAATTAATTATAAAAGTTCTACTGCACCACTATCGTTGGTACAAGTGGCAAGTACCTTCGGAAGATTGTATATAGGTTCACCATTTCTAAATACAATACCAGCAATTTTTAAAGTTAAACGAATGGATGAAAAAAAACTGATGGAAGTGATACCTGATACTTAAAATAAAAGGCAAGAATTAAGTAAAAGAGTAAATATATAATGTTTTGTAGAACTTTAAACAAGTCATACTTTATGGAAAATACTAATTTAACAAGAAATTCGTCAATGTAGATGAATGCCAATAAACAAATTATTATATTTTAATGCAATTAAGAAGATAACTTTGTTGATGTTTAGGCTGTCGATTGGTTGCTAGGGTCGTAAAGTGAGCATTTTTTTTCTTCATTCTTGGTTAAAAAGTGGTCCACATTACCTCGGGGTCGGTAAAATACATAACTTTAATATAAAGTCAAGCAATCAAAAATAAAAAAAACACAACAATTACAGCATTTACGGCAAAATTTTGCACTAAAACGCATATTAGCCGCGTCAAGTGCCGACGTTTCAATCTCTATCGCAAGGACCTGCATCATGTCAAACCCGGCTGACAGTCAACAGTTTGACGTAGTGGGTTAACTACCCATCTCCTTTACGCATTTCCCTGACATCTGTAAAGTTAAAGTTGTGTGAGAAAATACGAGCACACTTGTCATCTTAGCAAAGAATTCCTTTAAACCATCATTTTTGTTTACAAAGATTGCAGTAAAAATAATACAAAAAGTAAATTTCTAAACTCTTCTGTAGAGAGTTTTTATTGAATATATTCCTTATCACTTAAAGTGGTAAGGATCGGCCTAGTAGATTTAGCTGCGCAAATTTTTGATTCCTCATATTGTGCAAATTAAAAAATTTGCTTTTTAATTTTTAAGAACTGATGCAAAACTCAGGTTGTTTATCAGTTGGCTACTCAGTTAAGAATAAAAAATAGCTAGTTGTTTATATGCGTTGTTGCCATAGGCATTAAAAATGAAAAACTTGATTTGATCGGCTTCGCCCCTGTTGACGGTATTCTACCCCGATTTAAGACACTTCAAGTCTGCCATTCAATGTAATGAAACGCTAAAAATAGAGTTTTTCAGAATTTCCAAACCGTAAAAACTCCTCGCGTGATACGGTTCTTATATCTATTTTAATTCAAAGACCGCAACGAGTACCTCTACCTACTGTTTATTTTAACTTCGCACGACATCAGACAATCTATGCCGAGAGCAAACTCCTTGCCGATTTAAAATTCAATTTAATCATATCTCTGGGCGGCGAGCAGATTATTTATTGAGACCATTAAGACGGTAGCGCGGATAGTTAAAAAAAAAATCGTCCGCGAGAGTTAGTCCGCTGCGCTGGCGGAATTCCATCGACCAACGGCCGGCACGAAAATAAACCGGCATCAAAGAGTGCATCTTCTCGTCGAAAACAGCAACCTCTTGTAGGAGAGAGCGTCAACATTACCTCTCTCTAATAACAGCTCTCAATTTAGCGGCAATACGGTCGTCGATAAATCAATCATATCTCAAGAACATGGACGGGATTATCGGGTTCACCTTTTTAAACATGCATCATAACACCGGACAGATAAGATGGCCTTTTTTATTGTCATTTATTTATTTATTAACGATTGGAAGGTGTTTTATATAGACGAGTATGATATGGCGATAATATGCATCGGAGATCTATTATGGTTGGGAATCAAGATTTGATATGGAGAGTAGCAACAAACGTTATACATGAGCAATTTTTAGCTGCAACTCTAGTCAAAATCAGAAGTGTATACTTGGAATACTCACGTCCACTTTACATTTAGGTTTGCTATTATCCCATTATCCTACCTGGTGAAATAAATTAATTTATTTCTATGTTGTTATTCTTTAAGAGGGATACCTTTTAAGCTTTTACAAATACAATGAATGAAAAAAAAAATGGTACAAATTGTTTTGCTATTAAGATTTATACACATTTGCAGCGTTTGGACCATTGCCGAAGCATTTTCTCCGGTATCTCTAAAACATGATTTTTGAAGGCTTCGTAAGGAAATTAAGATACGCTATTCAGCATCGATCCCGAAAAAAACAAACAATAATTTTCTTAGAAGCGCTTTGTGAACAAACTTTTGTTGGATTCGGTTCATTTGGGAACACGAAAGCTATTGATTGTTGCTTAGTTTCCAGCTTATCCGAATATATTTAAGTTTCGTCACCTACTACGAAGTTGCATACAGATTTTAAAGTTCCTCGGTTGAATTGTTTGGGCATTTCTTTATACCAGTTTGCACGAGCTTTCTTTACGCTTAGTCCAAATTGTGGGGAACCTATCGGAACAGATATTTGTAACATCTAAATGTTTCGATATGACTAAGGACACTTCTATATCACCGTAAATCATATAAACCGATGTTATTCAATCATATTGCGTACAGCATGGATATTTGTTGGAACAACAACGGATTTTGATCGACCTTCACGAAATCCATCACTGATGGAAGCCCAATGACGATGAAATTGTTTTACAGTGGTACTTTAAATGAAGTACTTTTTAACTTATGTGTAAATTCAACAACCTGTTTTTGTAATTGCCTTAAATACTAATTATAAATTACGTCATTGGGTGAAATAAACAGATATAAGTCTATTAAATAAGTTCAATTAAAGACCAAACTAATTTTGTGGCATAAAACAGCAAATGAATTTGCAAATAAATATAGTCACCTTATTCATGTCATGCACTATGGTAACTGTGTTCTTTCGATCGCTAATGTTCTATTAACTTCACCCGCTAAACACGTCTAGAACAATTCTATTTAGGACAAAATACTACTTCCTTATGTTGAATCATTTGAAAAATCCGAGATTTACATATATATATAGCGCTTAAATAGAGAGGACGTCAAATTACGAAGTTGGATTGTTGAAAGTATGTTATGTTTATATTCATGGCGAATCTACAAAAAATCTCATTCGTCTAAATCTCAATTATACAACGCATACATACTTATGTGCCGTTGGTAAAAGTACAGCAAATAACAGAGCATGGTCACCGCAAGTAAAATATTTGTTGCGGCGAAAAATCGAGAAAATCACTTATTTATTATTACCAAGTGGCGTTATATGTTTTTTCGAAAGATTACGTACAAGCTGTAGACACGTACATATTGTATGATTTATTTTAGGTCCATGTAAACCTATGCCTTTCTCCTATATCAAACTAATTGTATCGGGAGTCTGCTTTTTTCCTATTTGCAGACCTTATTTTTCATAGTTTTCGTGGAAACATTTTCTTCTTTTTTTTAACTTTTTATAATTTTCATGGTGAACATTTTCTTATTTCTATTTGAAGTGCACTAGTCAACTTTTTTTTTTATCTCATGTTTTTTTTTAATTTTTGGCTTATTGAGGCAATTTTGCATGAAATCTATGGATAAGATTAATTAATTGGTTATTTGGGAACACTTTTAGGTATACTATCGTGGGGGCTGAGGGCGTGCATTTTTATTGGACAGTAACAATCATGTATACGAGAAAGTAAAGTAAGTACATTTAAGGGCCCTTCAACATATTAAAATTTGATAAAACATTTAAATAAGAAAGCTGTTGTGTTGATATCCATGATATATGTGTAGAAAAAAACGAACAGAAAACCATTTTGATGGTATCAAAACGTTTAAAAGTAAAATAGTTTCAAAGGTAAGTAGAACAAGTTTTAACATTTTGAAAACATCTGGATTCTTTCGAACATCAAGATCAGGAATAAATTTGAAATAGAACTTCGGGCAGGGATCGAAGAAGATTTTCTAATACATATACTCGCACACAATCAGGATTTATGTAAGTAATTTCCCTAAATTCTTATAACGATTTAATTGAAAATAAAATAATCAACTGAATTATTCAAATCTATTTTGTTTCAATCTCGAAACATTCAATAAGATAGGTATGCATTTAATACTAATTCAAAAAAGCTCAAATTGAATGAACTTCTTTAATATAGTATCAACATAAGAGCAATTTCTTTCAAAAATTAATATTCGAAGATACTGAACTGACTTTTCTCGTTTTCTAAGCAAAAACAATGTATATTCTGAATGCTGTTTATTTTTCTTCTCTTACGGTTAGTAAGCCTGCTTCAGGAATGCCGGTGATTTACGATCAACTGCAAATTAAGTCAATTAACAGTGGTTTTATTCAATTATAGCGTTTAATTGCGGTTACGCCTTGGCCTTTAAGATATATTCTCATAAAATGCCATTCATATTATGGTATGTATCTAGAAAAGCCTGTAAGTACGAGAAAATTACAATAATTTGCAAGAATCCCGGCATTATTAATGGAAATAATTCATTGACGTAGTTGTGAAAGTTCAATCAATGGGAGAATGTTTACAAATGCACTTTGAAGAGTTTGAAAGTAGTGGAAAGAATTGCGGTATCAAAAAAGTTTGTGCAGTTTTCTTCTACCAAAATCAAACGGAGATAATAAATAGATTTTATTTGTGATCTCACTCAAAAAAAAAAAACGCATACTACATTTAACAGAAAATAAAGTCTGTCGATGTAACAACTTTTTTTTATTAAAATTGGCCCAACGAACGATTTTATCATTTTAATAAGAGGCTGTTTATTATATCTATGAATAAATACATACTTTCTTATATATACTATATACAACAAACGGATTTATTGATATTTATTAGTGTCTAATGGAAAATGCTTTCGTTTCTCGTAAAGTAAGTTAATAAACGGGTATTTATTATATTGATAAACAGAGGTCATTGTTATAATAAATGTAGCAGTTAATATATAGAGATAGATATATAGAGAAAATCTGATTCTGCCGCCGACAGAAATGTAGAAGAAAGTGTGCACATGTTTCTTCCTCTTCCATACATAGAGAGGAAGTGCCTCTCTTGAGGCACCTTCATTTTGTGGAGGCGTTTTGTTAATCGAGTGTAGACGGTAAGGATTGCGGTTATAGCCCTGACGGACTTATCAAGTTCTGTAAGCTTTCTGGCTCTGTTTTTGCCGGGCAATATAAATGCCCTCGCATAAGATGCACCTGTGGGGTTACCCCAGGTTTGGATTACTTCTTGTTTGGCTCAATGGGCAACATGCGTTTTGGCAGTATAAAAAATATGCCAACTAGACGTTCTGGACTCAGCTTTCTTCCTGGCAGTGGCAATGCCCCCCAGATTTCTTATTATTTTGCCGATGTATCCCACAAAATTACCGAAAAACCTTCTGCACGTATATCCACATACATTAAATGTGGTGGCACTAATTGTTAAGATTCACGAAGTGCAACTACGTTCATAAATCATTAAAGGCCAGTTATTTTAGGTTTGAAAACTGAATAGCTGTTTACTACAACAAACATATGTGTTAAGTGCGGTTTATCAATGATTTGTAGTTTTTTTTTAACAATACAAACAAAACACAATATGATGGTCGACGGAAAAAACAATAATGCGTGACAAGGTCTACTGTTTACACGAATTCAAATTAGTTGAATAAAATTATCTAGACTAAATACTACGTGGGCTATTTTTTAGAAGAAAACACTTTTTTGCAAACGTACATTCATTGAAATAAAATTGTTATTGATTATTTTAATTCATTAAATGCTGAGTAACTTTTGTAAAATTGTTCCAATGGATGTTAACAATTAATCGGTTAGTTAGGTTTAACGTTGGTTTTTAAGCATGTGGATTTTATTACAAAACGGTTGGATAGTATTTATGACAAACGCCTGTGTTACGGAAGACAGTGCAACTGTCTCTCAATTCGTGAATGTCAGGAGGAGTATATTTATTCCGCGGCATAATTTCTTTGTACCTCTTTATACTTAGTTCAGCAAAATGTTCCAATCCAAGTATTTGTCGAACTCAAGAAAGGCTCCTGTTTTGACAATTACATTTATTTGACGAAAACCGCTTTCCCCAAAATCATTTCTTTTTCAAATTTAGAGAAGAAAGAAGTCGCAAGGAGCCTAATCTGGCGAATATAGTGGGTGAGACACTAATTCGTATCGTAACCCAACTAGTTTTAATAAGCTTGGGGTTAAATATAACAAATTCTTTTGATTCTGTCACACAGAAAAAGAATGTAACTTATTGACAGTATTCTCTTGAATTTAAAATGTTAACCCAAGAGAGTCAATTTATTTCGTTCATACTTTCTCTTGTAAATCTACTATATCCAACTGAGTAAGATATTATCTCAAAACTTCCTGCTTTGCGTTATGTTAACAGAAGTCGATATTAAAATGTATACATAAGTGAATATAGTAGGTGGAATAACTACAGTTACAAGTTGTGAAATCATGTTGTACCCGTTTAAATAAATTGCTGCTATTCTTATCCCGAAATCTTCTCAGTTTTATTGTTCTTTCTTTGCTGAATCCCATATTAAGTATAGAATATAAGTACATATGTAACCCGGTCTATTAAAAGCGACGCAACGTTTTCGTACCTAACGATTAAATTGCTGATAAAGAGGGTGAAGACCAACCAAGAGAAGGAAGAATACAAATAAAGCCTTTATATTTACATCAAAATTATTTTGAAAATATCTGTTGTAGTTGAATGAAAGTAGGTAATATTTTGGATAAAAGCGATTCGCTTATTTTGAACAAGCAATCGGTTTTTTGAATTTAGTAATTTTTTCTTGGTTGTAAAACATATTCTCTTGGGTACATATAAAAGCGCATTTTATTTCCTGCAAGTTATTATTACTTGCTTCCACTAATCCTTTTCCAGTATATATGTAATTACTCGCAAAAAAGACAATAAATGGAAACCGCCTAGATTTAAATTCTTTATTAATAAGCTAGTTTTACTGTAGAAATTGCTAATGAGTGGACGCGGGTTATTATGACGGTAGAGAATTTTTTTCTCCGCTAAGCGGGGCCTTTCCTCGGGAATTAAAATATAATAGTTTGCGATGTGTTGAAATTGATTTAAGTTGTTAAGTATATTAAACTTAAAAAGACTATTAAATTTTAATGCATGAGGAAGGGTTCAGCCCGAAACCGGTCACATAAGAAAAAAATTTGTAAATAACATTAATTAGGACGTAAGAATTAAGATTTTTATTTTAATTTGAATACCTAATTATGGATATGACCTCTATTTTTCTCTTTGGTTCCTCGAATCGGTTACTATAAATCAGGATAGTACTGTCCCGAGAATGTCCTTCCCTTCTCGAAATAATCAATTAAGATTATGATAAACGGTTTCCACTCTGGTTCTCTAATGCCACTAACCGTGTGGTTAAAGAAAAGAAAAATATATAGACAGTGATAATTATTATAATCGACATATGTCTCGTCTTGAGAATAATATTATTAGAAACCCAGTCTTGTTCCCGTAAGTGTGGAACATCGCGTTCATTTCCCAATGCTATTATATATAATAGTAACGAAGCAGTAGACGCAGAGGGTACCTATTTTCTGACTATTTTAAATTTTAATCGTACCAACGGTGTGTCTAATAGATATACCCAGATGTTGATCAACGGTTCGGTAACAAGTAGTTGCTATATTAGTCAAGCAAGTGGGGGCCAAAATACAAAATCTTCTTGGTAAGAAGAAGTCTTATTGGTCTTCGGGCCCATTTTATTAAATCGTCTGAACAAACCCCTCCACTTTTTCATTTTTATGGAAAGTTTCTTACATTTTTCCGATATTTAAAGGTGACGATAGATTCAATGTCACTAACTATCACTCAGTATTTTTGCTATGAATCATACCAAGAATTTGTATCGATTATTTAAGAGAATGTTTATGACACAGTCAAAAGAACTATATTTCGCGACAGTACGGCTTTATTCGTGCTTGTTCCGTGCGAACTAATATAGTCAAGCGTATTGATTCAATATTGAGAAACATGGATGATCGTGTTCAGGCAATTCAGGGTATGCAGGGTCACGGTTCACGGTTCACGGTTTCACATAACTATTCTTTCGGGAGTGGCCCAAAGTTCTCATCTTAGTCCAGAATCTAAATTAATTAATATTCACACTTGTTTCCCTCACTCAACTTTTTCGCTACACACAGATGATTTGAAGATTAAATGTTGTTCACGATGTTTGTTACTGCAACAAGCTTACTAACGTAAACAAACGTATAAAACGATTTTTCCAAATTTGATGACTCATGTACCCAACAATACATTTTTATGTGTGCGGGGAAGTGATTCAAAACAATATAATGTTAATTAGAGATTCTAACGCGTATTGTGTTGTATACGACAAATGATTGTAATAATATTAATACATACAATTCTATAATTTACTCAAGTTCTAAAACGAAAGCATACAATTTATACATTTCGTCTAGTGGAATTTCTACCTAACTACAACAATATATTTCTGTCCCTATCATAATTTAAAAATTAATCCAACGAGACCGCATTTATCAGAACATAATACACAAGGAATCCGGATATAAATCTTGCAGCTTTTGTATGAGCATTTCGCCTACAGGCAAACTTAAATTAAATATTTCTCTAACAAAAACGCTACGTCCGGAAAACTATAAGGATTAAAACGTTTGTCAAACTTTGATAATTATGACGGTAATTTTATCTTAATTGCCGTGAACGCTAGCCGCCTTATTTTTAGACAAAACCGACTTGTTTATAGGCGTGCTCTAGCAAGACACCTACAAACTATGATGATACATATTCACATCAGATAAACGGTTGAATGTATACATGCCGGGAAAAAAAGGCAGCTATTTTTAGTAACTATTAAAAATTCCCTATTTTACCGGTTTAAATCATCATCGTAGTAGATTTCCTGCACAAATTTGTGACGGTCCTCTTATTTTGTAACTCGCATTTATTCCTATAGGTCGTAGGAATTTTTTATGCACGTCTTCTGGATGGTGTTTCTTAGTTTTCGTACGCGGAGTGTTTCATTTAATGGTCTATTAGAACGTGTGCCCTTACCAGGTCGCGTCAGCATCGCAGACAGATGTCACCGGGGGTCATGAAAAATTGCCATCATCAATTATACGCCCATGTGTCTGCTATATTTCACGCGCTCTAACAACATTTAGAAGAACACACGGCGAAGAGCAAAAAAAAAAAGTAAGTAGTAGCTAGCATAGGTTTCCTTATATCAGCATACCTTCGTTTCAAGGATGTTGGTTGCTGTTTGAATTGACTCATCGTGCAAGTTTACTAGAATAAGGAATTCTTACGATAGGTATCCATTTTAGTTAGGTAATATTATTCAATTTCAGTCTAAGATCTTAAATTTTAATTTGCTGCCTTTATTATATTCAATTAAAGATATAAAATAAACTTCAGTAGCACTTAATTAAGATACCCGCTGCTCAATAGATATAGACTGTAAGTATAAACTAAATTATGAAGCAATAAATTTCTTGAATTGAAAAACTTTTTAACTTACGCAGAACTTGTCTAAATGATTTTAGAGGTGTGTGTTCGATATAGGATTATATTCAAGAATGCGTCAGTCTTGAACAGTATTCAAAATGTTCCGTAATTGTTTGCAACCCAATATTTAGAAGAGTATCCGACTTCTTTCCTAATTGCTTCACTCTTTTGATATTTGTTTTGATGTGAAGCAGCTGCTTTATTGAAAATCGCAATTGAAAAAAATTTGGTAAATCACAGAAGTCGATCCATGCTCATTCCTTATGTATACATATAAATCACCAATATTACTTCGAATTTTACGTATGCAATGCCTGTTGGAGCCTAGGGTGTTCCTTACACACAACTTTCAAATACACAGAGTTTTTCCTAGTTTAATTGATATATCACCTAGTTCTTTCCTTCTAGGTTCTATATGGATTCCCTTTTAGTCTTCAGTTACCTCGATATAGTGACGATTATAGACTGTAGTTTTAGTGAAAGTTTGCACTTTTTATCGAAGTGCCATTACAGATTTCTCCTTGTCCGCAAAACATTAGAATACTAAATTGTCATTGTGTATATATATTTTATTCCGAAGTATCAACTAGATAGTCTTTCGGCAGTTTAAATGAATAACTTGATAAAAATAACTTTTGCAAATCACAACTCAATGCCGAAAAAGTCTCTACACTAGCACGCCACGTAAGAACCGTGACCGAACTTGAACTTGAAATTAAATTTAAACACTATCGAAATTTGAAAATATAACGGATCGCCAAACACGTCTTCTTTCGTCTCTTCACTCATTTGTTACCGATAGCTTTTGTTTTTGTACTAAACCACCCCATAGTTTCATTTCTTTATGTGATATCTTACAGACTGTAGTTCACTACTAGAGTTCGCAACCTAGCATCTAATAAAATAGCGAGTATCCTCATCTATAAACTCCTTAGCGGACCTAACGGACAGACTTATTAGAAAGTATTATTTAATTTCTGAAATTAATTTTAAAATATAATACATTTTTTCTCTATGTGTTTATATACACAAAATAAAAGGAAGTGAACCTATGTTGTTGTCTCCCCGGAATTATCATTGGTTGGAGAAATAATTACCTATTAAACCCTCTGGGACAAAAAGAGGGGACCACAATCGTTATGTGAAAGCAATATTTAATTCGGCATTTTTATCATTACCATATGTATTTATGCCAAATATCTATAAAATTCATTAGTAGGGTGGAATTAATGGATATCGACGCCCAGGCAGCACAAATGGATAAACTATTAGCTTTTTTTTTCTGCTACCGTCTAAATGGGTGAATACACGTAAAATCGCTAAGATTTCAATTTTATACTAGCAACATACAACGCTGGGTGGGGTAAATAAAAACCCAAAAAATTTTAGATTTAGAGTCGTACCAAAATAATCAAAAAACTAGTAAGTATAAATTTTTCAAACGAACTAGATGGAAAATTTAAAACATAAAAATCTTTAATATGAATCTTACGTTGCAATGCTACGCAGTAATATTGTATAAGAGGTGAAAAAGTTGAAATTAATACAACCACTTTTTTAAAGTTTATTTGCTTATTTTACGAGGGTAGCGTCTTAAGTTTTTACAAACGGCCACAAAGATGGCGCCGTTATCGAAATCGACCGAGTAATTTGTTTACAGTGAGCGTTTGAAAAAAGCAATTTTATGGAAGAATTGAAATTTCATGTGAAGGCTTTCGTTGCATATTCTTTTACGATTTTAGTGAAGGGTCAATGCAACAACAATGCCTCGAATAGCTTCGTTCAATCTTCGGTGATGAAGCACCATCAGAAAGGACTACTTCGTGGACAAAATCGGTA
>LR737380.1:14675277-14722281 GCA_902655005.2 Marronus borbonicus | reverse complement strand
GTTCATTCTACTAAAAACATGTTCATTCAACATTTCAGCGAGTATGTCCTACTTACCTTGCAAGTTAACAGAACACTAGCTTGAGTTCAATTATTTTTGTCAAATTAAGTCAATATTTGTGCCGGTTGTACTCTAAAACATATTACTTTTAGATTAACCACAAAATTCACTTATATATATATATAAGTGCATTTTATAATATAATAGATAGCGCATATTCAGAATTGCAACACAACCGGCGTTTGTATTTATTTTACTTCCCGTTTTCAAGAATCTTTTTAATTCTACGCTTACGTTTTTTTTTTGCTTTCTACCAACATTTTAATGTAGGTTGCTTGAATATTCATTTTAAAGTTGATCCAATTCAACTGCTGTTGTTTTAAACCATATAAAGTGTTGAGTATTTTTAACGAACAATGCTGGTTGAGTCAATCAATGTTTGGTTGACTCAACGAATTTTTTCTTTTAGAGTATAATATTAATGTATTATCCATCATGTTGCCATGAACTTGAAATAACTTTGAGGCTTGTTTTCATCTTGCTTTATTTTTTTTTTTGAATAATAACGTTGTCCTGTAAGCCGAAAATATGATGTAAGATGTTAATTTTAGACAAGGATGACATCTGGTTCTTTGACTAGCTACTTCGATGGTCATTTTTATTTTTACAATCTAATAAGATTTAAAATATTCTTAAATCCAGGAAATAATATGCCAAACGCTAAGGAGAGCATTCTATAATTGGTATTCTAATTCTGTCCTGAATTAATGAAGCCAAGATTTTTTCCCGACGTATTAAAAAATCAGATTGTAAGCATAACCAATCGGACTTATATATCAATTTAACGCATACGATGTATAAGATCGCAAAACATATTTGAGCTAGCCCATCGCATTTAAGCAATCAACTAAGCATCCTTTGTGACTTCCTGTTCATCAAGGCAATAAATTAATTAATTATATGGCAAAAATTGAAATTAAAAACATTAACTAACAACATAAACAACAAATTATTTTAAGTACCAGCACCTATAAAGCATATATACTGAAAGTCAGCGCCAAAGGGAAAGTGATAGTTTTTATTGTTTCTTTGGTGGCTAATGGAAAAACATTGTCGATAGTCCTGGTAATTGGGTCTAGACCACAGACCCGTAGACGGGGCAGATGTCGTTGCACCCTAATACACTAATGCCGTCATGACGACTCTATCAACTTCCATTAGGATAACACGCATATTACAGATATCGGGGCGACCGCGAGACGTACTCAGAAACTGACCGTGTTGTATTCGGACTGCGTTGACCGACGGTGTACGGATACCATCGGCATCGGGGTGAATCGTCTGCATAGACGCCAAATGATGTCTCTGCTGTTTGCGTCAAACGAAAGTTTACACCACATCGTTCTATCCACATCGACGGACGTATCGGCGTATTATCATACGCCGAGACACTATCAATCACGGCGAAATTGAGCAGCAGGCGGGGAATGTTGATTGAATTAAATTATTATAGTTATACCTATGTATATGCTATGGGAAAAAAGTTATGTGAGGATTGAATACGCCCAAGCCCTAAAAGGAAATTTTGTGATAACGACCGCTCCTTTACAAAGTTCTTTCTAAAAGGTAGTACATCAAATGGGAAGACATAGGAAACAATGGATCGTTATAAAGAGCAGAATACTGTATCAAATTCATCACTTTTGAATTAAAGGAAAACAAATACGATATTAACATTCAAATTTTCGTATTAAGTTATTCAGTAGCATGCGTTTTATGTTGTACTAATTGTTCTAGTTCCTCAAGAATTAAATTAAAGTAAAAATTAACTTAATGGTAACAATAAAACAATAATTTTGGTAGATATACTAGATTATACAGGTTTCACTTCACATACATGCTTGTTTTAATTATAATGTATCTAATTATTATAAGAATCAAGTTAATTATTGAAGGCAAGATCTTGAGCGAGCCCTTTATAAACAGCGTCTAATTAAGTAGCTTTAATTCGTCCAATAGCATGTTGTTTTGCAAAATACGCGTTTACGAATGCGATGGCCTCGTTCGATGTAAACCTCTGTCCTTCGAGCAAAACTTTGAATCCAAGAAACAAAAGATTTCCCGGCCGATGGAACAATCGACTCTTTCGAAGCCGATTCACCCTTCGCAGTTTACTGTTTCGACTGTGCCTAGGTTTCAGGAACGTATTGAAATGATGCATCCAAATATCCAAGTTGCATCTACAGTTATTAATCGACCCAAAACTCCGAGTTATTTCACTTTAACTGCTTTAATAGCTCTGTGGAAATGTTCATTTGAATGCGTTTTTGATTCGTTCGGTTAGCTTTTTCATTCACAAATTGTCAATCAATATTTAACAAGTACGTTCTTTCGAGATACCCATAGCTCTTGACCTTAACTCGACGGTCGTTTAGCGCCATTTTTTCGATGTTACTGATAGTGGTTGCAGTATCTGGTCGTCCTGAACGTTCATTGTCAACCAAGTTGGCACGATCATCTTTAAATTCAACTGCTATTAGTCTTCAGAGTGCAGTTGTGAATGATCCAAGACGTCTAGAACATTGTGGCATTATTTTATGGCAAAAGTCAGGGGATTGTGGTGAAAAAATTGAATATGAAAATGATCAGCAAACTTAGTGGCGCGACTGATGAGGGTAGAACAGAAACAACGCTGCGAGGCTATCTGTACAGATTTGAAAGAACAGCTTCGAAGTGTACCGAATTTTCTTTGTAAGGTTATTACAAGGTGACAAATGTTGCGTTTACGGCTATGAGCCCGTAACCAAAGAATAATTGTCACAATGGAAGGGTAAATCTTCATCTCAGCCAGAGAAAACAAGTCAAGCCAAAAGCAATTAATGCAGTGAGTTCTATCGTGGCGTGCTAAGGCAGCGAATGGACGATATAAAAAAAAATGTCCAGAGAGGGGGTCTCCATGGTAAAGCGAGCCCATATACCGCATGGTTGTTATTCCTCATCCAGCGGACTCCCCTGATTTGATTCCCTGCGGTCTTGTCTATTTTCTAAATATATTTTATAGATTACTAAATGATACTGAATGAAATCTTGGCATTCAATTTTATTTACTGCTCGAGAACCTTTAACTACTGTGGGGAATAGATTTGTTTTAAACAAATTAATTTTAAAATGATGTATAAAAAATTATTTATTTATGAAAAGTGTAGGGCAGTATACTCGAAATGCGTAATACAATGGTTACGAAAAGTTACGTCTATTTCTGTAACCATTTTACCGAGGTAATTACTAATTGGTGACAAAATCTAGTTACAAACAGGTACGTTGATGTATATCCCGTTCTAAGAAATGACTTTACATAAAATGTGATTAATATAAATAATTGAAGGAATCAATTTTCCAAAACGTTTAGTTTGTTTAAAGTAAGGTTTTCCCGTACTCTAACTTTGACGAATGCTAAGGGTGAACATAGCTGGCATCGGAATTCAACGCCGGTTTAGAGATGTGGAGGCATGGATTGTTAAGATGTAGAACAATCGACATTTTTCCAACAGCAACTTTGGGTCACTCGATACGTATATTTATCGATATTTCAAGGTAGTAAAATTTTAAAATCTTCATTCACATATACGTGTCAGTACCTTATACTTTTTTGTTAAAATTTTATTTTGTTTGGGAATTAAAATGTAACATTGCTCAGAAAATACTGCAGCAATAAACCGCCTTCGTATATTTGCTCTTATTCTTTTTATTTCTTTCTAATTTCGTTCAGACTGTAGAATTATGAAAGAAAAAAGAGAAGGACTCCAGATAAGCACTGACTTAGACGTTAAAAAAGAATTATAAAGAAAACATTTTTATCTGGCATCAGAAAATCCAATAAAATCGCTATCTGGTGTCATAACTTACAGACAATAGACCCATTCAAAAATAGCGCACACCCTACCGTCACCGAAATATAATAATAACACTATCAGCTCCTAATAAAAACAGCATCATTGACGACGTATCTCGTTCGTAGTTTACGATTTGTGTACGAAATTCACGTGATTTATTCAGTGTTCATAGCTTGGCTAAACCGTTTTTAATCAAGAGGTTCGGTGAAATATATATGTTATACTTTTTATAGTACGTAGATATTTATTTCTACGTACTCCCGATTACGTGCATTTCGTCGAAATAGATCGTATTTCTGTGGAGGTTTTAATTGCTGGAGAATTCTGAGTTAGCTTACGCTTTAATCCGAGCGGTACATCGAGTGGCGCCTGTCCCGAATAGCTGGTTCGTCTCGACTAATGGTGTACAACACATATCCCTTTAAGATGACATCATTTTGTCATCAAACCCCAATAAAAACTTTTATTCAATGGTCAAGTCGGTGAGCGTATAAAAGTTTCAGGTAAGGCTGCTACCTTTTCCATTTATAGGTGAGTATTTGTGATTCGCGTATGTATTAAATCCTGTAAAACTTTTACTTATTATGCTTTTGCAAAGTGAATTAATCGACTGCATTAATACAAGAAACTTTTATTGTTATCTTTATCTATTTATTTCAAGAAGACTTGAAGAAAAATGCACAATAATAATAAAAACAATAATCGAATTGAAGCAAGAAAACTTAAGTACCAATTTGTGGTTAGTTATAAAATTTACATTGATTCCCTTCTCAGGCTGTTTTAGCGTTTATTGGCTAATTATTTTTTTATCATCACAATTTAATTGAGAAAAATTATGTAGTCAACATTTTCCTTGATCTTCATTGCCTTCTCTAAGGCGTTTAATAGTGTTATTAGCATCAAATAAATCTAATGACTCTAACAGGATCTCCATCTTTTTTATTGAAGTTTACCCCAAATGTTCGCTAATCAAAATTTTTTAACGGACTTTGCAATATTTGTTTTCTATAACAGGTTGCTTAAAGAAAATCATTCTTTCAATGTTTTGAGCATCCAAATACCTTTGTCGTTCATGCTACAGTGTGCGGCCGAGCATTTTCTTGGTGGAACACAATCTTTCTTCTTGAACGTTTTTCGCGAACACTTTGAAGCACGATGATTCTCTAGTGCTGTAGCGAAAACATGTCTTGAAATTCAAAAGAAATGTGGTCACCATCTTCTTGGTTTGGCTGTTTTGACAAGCAGCTTTTGTTGGAGCCGATGCATTCCCAAACCCACTGATCTTGTATATCAAATGAGCCGATTCATTGTCGAAGCAGTCCAGTGTAGATTTAGATGTAGATTTTTTTATTATCTATTAATACTTTAAGGCTAGACTTTATAGTTATATATATGAATCCGACGTCCAATATGTGGAATGTAAATTACTATAGTTCTTTTGCAGCTGCATTTTATGGGCGAAATTACTGTAACTTACACCAGGTTTCTCGTTTATTAAAATTATTGTTTATTTTGCCCAAGTAAGTGATAAGCAGAGAGAGTTGAACGATCTACTTTCCGACTTAAAAACGAGACAACTTCTGTAATACTGTATTTTCAGGATCCACTACGAAACTTTTAGGATGGCTTTGGCCCGAACTATGCAAAATTACTTTATTGCTTTACTTACTGGTCAATCTAGCAACGATTATCACCTCATTTGGCGTGATTGCACCAGTGATTTAATTCTTATTATCTCCTGGCGAAGCAATTCACTGCATATATTTTATTTTATGTATGTAGTTCTACTTACAATTAGCGTAAAGTTCAAACATTTCCAGCTGTACCAGGGCAGCGTTCATTACGTTCCATTTCATTGTATTGTTGTCATTGTTATTGGCCTTAGTGCTGTGCCATTGGCTACTTAGAGCCATATATATACAAATATTTGTAAATATACATATACAAAAAAAGAGAAGACCTAACAACCCGAATGGACACCAGGGCTACACTTCGCTGTAATTTTTATAAAATTCACCGAATATTAGAATTACTTGAAGTTTATCCATCATCCATTGGCATGTAATTGTAAAATAAACAACATAAAAAACTGAAATATAAGCACAATGTCTATCAAAAACTGACAAATTTAAACAAACCTATCATAAGCAATTAAAATTTAACAAAACCAGGAGAAAATAATAACAAGAACGAAGAGCTAAACTATGAAACATGCAGGACCTATTAATAATAATAATTTACGATTTTAAATTTAACAATTTGCCAATTGTTATGATTACTCTGTCTAGGAATGGGCCAGATAGAGCAAACTAGCGTCGCAGGAGAGAGTTTGGCGCTCTTTTCCACCCAATTTTACATAATAACAGAAACAGATTAACTACACTTTTATTGCTGAGTACAACTTATGTGGTAACGTTGGATTCGTCATTCATTTGTCCTTCCGATAAACTAAGAGTATGTAGAGTACTCCACTTGAAAGAAGAGACTTTACGTTACTTCCGGTGATACCGAAAAATGTAATTAAACTCCCCATAACGCCAAATAAGTCACAAATAATAGAAATCGACTTATTTTTTCTAGAAACGCTATCGTCTGTCGTTCAAAAATTAGTGTGGATGAAGGTTACTTTAGAACTTCACTGTATAAATCACCACAGCTAAGGAGAACTTATATGTCAAACACCTGCTGCGAACAATGTTATATTACAATAATTACGGCTGCGTTAGAAAGATGAGCCGTTTCAATTTTTCATAAAACTATGTCACGATCAAGATTGCATGTGTCCGGACAACCAATGTATTGCATTTGCAAGTTAAGAAGCTGTTCCTTTAGCTGATGAAATACGTTTACTTTCCTACCATTAGTAACGGTATATAGCATATAAGCAGAAGCGTATAATTGATGGTAAGTATTTCAGATATTAATTATATACGCTTCGTATCCACATATTATAAGCGCGTGAGAAGGAAAAGAAGAGAAAAAAGGAGCCGAGCGAAGAGACCAACCATCAGGACGAGTGCCTAATTGATACAATTTCAGCGCTGACAGCGCGGCAGTGTGGAGCCTCGTATAGAAAGGATTTCGATGTAACGTCGCGACCACCTGCCTCCCTCTCCTCCTAAACTAAAGATCGGTCGATTGCTTGCCCCGCGTACTCTCCCGGTATCACAAACACCGCATAATGTGGACACTAGTCCTATTTTCAAATGCTGTGGGCACTCGATTCCAGTGATATCTTAGTGGCGTTAGTCTTATTCGGTTTACGACACCAATGTCCTTTTTATTGTTTGGTACATGCGGGGAGCTATGAATGGAGATGAAACTGGTAATTGCATTCGAGTTGGAGAGTTCATCTAAAATCCAAATTAATACGACGATCTAAGGAGAGTGCCAGTCAAAATATGGAATGGATATTTACAAATACAGAGTGAGTCAGGAGGAATGGACTAAACTTTAGGAGTGTACCATATTGTACACGTGAGGATAATGTAATGTAAAAAAACTCATACCATCTTATCCGATTTTCATTTGTTTTCAAGTTGTAGCGTAATTATAAATAAGCAAAATTTCATACATTAGGATTTTGCTTGTTTATTAAAAAATCATAGCCTTCTTTTAATAAATAAATTGATTTTTTTTTATTTATAATATTTAATTATTTATAATACGTCGAAATAGTGCACGCCGAGTGTTGACTTTACCTTGTAAACTTCATTTTTGAACCAAACCCATAAAAGATAGTTCAATGGTATGAGGTCTGGAGAACTTGGAGGCCAATTAATGGGACCACCGCGGCCAATCCGACCCCTTGGAAACCTATCCTTAATATTTAATAATTGTTGAAAGGTATTCATTAATTAGCGTATAATGCCATTTTTTTAATAGTTCTGTTTGCTATCAAATTTTATCTACACCAATTATGTCTCCAGAAATAAGTAATGACTCAGATGAAAGGAAACGTAAAGTAAGAAGTACGTATTAATGTATAATTTCTGCAAATGTATATTTCATTACTTTAAGGTTGCATTTGGTTAGGTACTATTTAATTGTATACTTTACCTATTACTTTCGGAATTATATTCCACAACTGGCTTGAATAACTTAAATCTCTAAATCGCTAAATCGTTCATCGCTTCAGATTTCGAATTGATTAAGCCTATTTCTATTGCCAGGGCTATATTACAATATTAATTAGATTTAAAAAATCTTCATCGTGGAATAACTCGCTTAACATATTCATTTTAACGTGAATAACGTTAATAATAAAAAAACGGCCAGTCCTTTGATTCAATGATATTAAGCGGAATTTCATTTATTGGTTCCTAAATTCATCGAGGAGCTCAGGGCTGATCCTTAGAATCCATCAACCTTCTGGGCCGATGAATCCAATGGATATGAAAATTGCAAAGGGGGAATTCAAACATTTGAATGCAATTGATTATAGTCTACGGTTGTAGCCTATTTCTGCTTGCCTACATCAATAATGATAGCAATCGGTCATAATTACAGATGTAAAATTAAAGGCAACACTGGTTAGTAAATTAATGAATTTGTGCTTGACGCAACACAGTATTTTGTATAAGAGTGGAGAGAGAAACATGAACTAACACGGGATGATATATGCTATTACAGATTGTTAGAAATTGATATTGATTCTACTTTTGAAGCCACAGATTCCAAATTATTAGCAAATTACGCGAGACAAATACGAGCAGATATCTGTCTTTCAGGAGTTGTACCATGTGGCAGTCAATTTTTAATGATATTTTTTCCTTATTAGGTTGCAAGTTTTTGTGTAAACTTCATACCCTCATCTATGCTTAAACCAAACTACACTGTGAAATGGTTGACCCAAGTTATCAACAAAATACTTGTTTCAATCGATATCGGACTTCGACCATTTACTGCAATGCTACGTTCTTTTACGTTGATTATCACATTCTTAATGAATATGAAATATGTCAAGAATATGAAATATACTTTATGCGCAAAGTGCTATCCTCTCTATTCAACAAGTCAACAAAATTCCAAGTCATCGTCAACATCGCTCGTATCACCATAGTTAATACTATTTACATCAGGGAAGTCGAGATTTTTTTATATATTCTAACTAGTATAAAAGCGCTCATTACGATATTTCAAGAAAAGTCAATTTTTTCGAAAATCCATTGACGTTTTATTAAAAGCATCCTTTTATTACTATACATGGCATTGAAACAGTAATCCATCAGTAACGTCACTCTCCAAATCTTATGACTAAGTGCTGAAGGCTTTCCGATGAAGAAAAGGACTCGCCTGAACTATATTCTACACACATATTTTATATCAAAATCTGCTTGATGTTGATTCACCGATTAACTTTGAATTTTGTTGGTACAACTGGCCCCAAATAACTTGTCGGCTGCATAACTCTTCAAATTGAGCGTCAAAATAAAAAAATATTGTGATTTGTGTCTTTAAGTTTGTTAATTATTGCATACCAAACAATATAATCAGGGAAAGTATAGAAATGGTTTACCTCGTTATCTTGCCCTTACTATAAGATCTCATGCATAAGAGCATCCAATTTAATTTCATTTACCATCTTTTTTTATGTGCAATGTATGAAATTAAATAAAATAGGAAACATTAGTTCGTAAATAATTTTTAGAAATTTGAAAATAATCATATCTCATATTATTTTTTAATATTATTGAACGATGTTAATTACCATCTCAAAATTACGCCTAATTGCTCTTCGTTTTCCTCTTCTCTTTAATTTTCATGTTGTTATACTTTTGCTCTACTTTTTATACGTAAACCAAGAGAGAAAAAAATGAGTTAATCCTGCAACAAAGGGCATAAATAGGTAAAACCGTCGGCGCCTGTACATCGTCAGAAAAACTGATCGGGACCATATCTTCTGGTATCAAAGTAGACACCGACATGGTCGCGATAAAGAAAACACGTCCTTAAAAGTAGCCGCCTTAGGGACGACGATCGAACATCGAACGAAGCACACCCAGCTAACTCTCAAGCACTTGGGCCGAGCGGAGACAGTGTTTTATTGACAAGTAAGTGTTCCACGGCCGCCGTTGATGTTTCATTCTCACCGCCTATACACCGGCGCGCCCACGCACACATCTACTTGAAAACGAAGAGATAAAAAAATCACCATGCACAACTCACAAAGTCACATGTATGATCTACACGAGAAGCCAAAAAGTTTTTTCGGGACAACACCATAATACCTGCACATATATACATATACGCATAGATGGATGAATGGGGAGAACAGATTTTAATGTTTCGTATTTTTTTTTTTCAAGAATGCAGCGCATGTGAGAGTATTTTTTTCGGTTCTGCGGTTAAAGTGGAAAGATATTGGTAATTTATTACGAACCCATTATGGTTAATTAAATACTAAATACCGTAATAAATTTCAGTGCCCTAGTGTGGCTCATGTTTCTCGGAAGTTACTACGTTTACTAATGGCATTAAAATAAAACTTTATTATTTAAGATCAATATAAGAATGAATTATATATAGACACATCAATAAATAATTACGTAATATATAGAATTATACATGCAATTATTGATATAATGGTGTCAAGATTCCTATAGAAGGAATTTATATAAATAGTGACTTTGATAGTTACATATTACTATATAGCAATCATTATTTAAATTTAAATCTAAGTCTTAATAATTTGTTTCAATTAATTTGCGGTTGACATGACAAATAGTCGGTAAACATTCCCATTTACTACTAAGCAAAAGATTGCTTCCATAGCTTGCCTATTTGCGAATTTTGTAGTATGAGTAAAGGGATCATTCTATCTGTCACAAGGTCATTGCAATTTTCTATTTTCAGAAAAGTGCAATATTAATTCGAAATAGTATTTGCGTTAACGAACAAAAAGTATGCATTTCAACATTTTCCAATGCATACCAACAACATTCAAACTGCTTCAAATATTTAACTACCGACAAATTTGAAATAATATTTTAGAATTTGCTAAGTACTTGCTTAAAAATGCAAAAATTTAGATTCATTTACATTTTTCAAAATACAATAGAAATTATCAAAAGCAGCAGGTGAGTATGTTCAACTGAAGAAATTGAAAGAAGATACTCGTATTTTTGGAACAATCTGTACATTTATTTGTAGTCATAAACAATTATCTATGCTGTTACTGATAAACTAAAAAGTGATTCGCACACCTAATGTTAATTAAATGATATTGATTTTTAAATTGAACTTTGCATCCCTTCAAAGTTTTCATGTAAAATATGATTCTCAAACATGCTGTATCGTTACATGTGATTTAAGAACAAGGATCTGAAATACGTGGGGTGGTTCGTTTGAAATAATGATGTTTAAAATATTTCTAGAAAATAGACAACTATCCATAATATCCCCCACCACAATCTCACAACGCTATTTTTACCTACTTTTTGAAGATATGTCTAACAATCATGCAATGAATCTGCAAAAATATGGTATTTATAAGTGTACCTTTAATTTAAATAACCATTTCCCATCGGAGCTATAATTTTAAGCATTAAAACCGACAGGGAATAATGTTAAGATTAAGTGTATTCATTCGAGAAAACATTTTCGGGTCTACTGAAGAACACTGAAATGTATACCTTAGATATTCATCATACCCTTAATATTATCTTGGCAGAAAAAAAACATTGTCTACTACTTAATAATGGAAAGTATATAAGGCGTAAAAAATTATAGAGACTGTAACTTCTAAAATGGGCCAGTGAAAAATAACTGAAATTACATATGTTAACGGGTAAAATAAGGAATACAGAAGGCAACATAAATGAGGAAAACTATTTTAAATTCTCCAGAGTCGTACCAGCTTATCTAACGATAACCATTGGGGACGGGCAAAAACTGGAACCCTTACCGATAACATTACAAAAATTCACTAAGCGATAACACACGATTGTCGAATAAAGGTTAGAGAGAAACCAGAGGCTGTGGGCGAAGCTAACCCCATGTTAAGTGCTGTCCTCGGCCAGCCAGGACCAAAACAACATTCGAATCAACATTTCCAAAGCTCCGTTGAAGCAGTTGAAGTGAAATAGCTAAACGTGTTGGCGTCAATTAATTATTACTATTACAATGAGAGGGTCTCTAGCGGTTAGGTGACGTTTTGTGCTCTCTGAATAATTTCTTAATTCGGTGGCCTTTAAAAAGCCCAGAATTCTCTTTGGTTTTATGTTTAGGAGTTTTTCTAAGTCAATGTTTCGTGTCCCTAAGCCATTGGGTTTTATGCTGTTGTAGGCTGCGCAGTAATTTATAAGATGTATAGGAGTTTCCTCTTCATATTGGTTCAGGTACGAGTTCCATTTTGTGTGGATGCTTCTTTAGTGGACGATGACTAGGTACAGCACCTGTCACAATCTAACATCCGATTTGCCCATGGCCAACAGTTCCTCCAACTTTCCTTTGGAGGGTCCTACCAGGAAAACCTTCGAATGCACGTTTTCTGGTTCTTCTCTCCAATGTTTTTCATGCCACGGATAGCTATTTTTTAATTTCTGCTTCGCCATCTCCAAAGGAGGACTCGGGACCGGTCAGTGGGAGTGCGCTACAGCCCTTTGCTTGTCGGTCTGCCTTTTCATTACCTAGCATGGAGGTATGCGAGGGTAGCTATACCAATTTTAGTATATTCTTTTGCTCCGAATATATTCAGTAACTAGGTACATTCCTATGCGATTCCTTGTTTTGAGGGTACTAAGTGCTTTTAAAGCCGCGTGGCTGTCGGTTGTTATAAACATCCTGTTCATTCCGACCAAAGTTTCCAACAGTTCCGATTGAAATATGTTCGCGAGCTTCTTAATGCTGGAAAAAATGCTCCCGTTCAATCTGCACGCGGGACATGTTCCCGTATCCGTTCCAAATTGGGTTTCAGATCGGTCCGTGAAAAAGGCGAGACAATTTAGAGTAACTATCCCCTGTTCCCACTTTCTCTAGTCAGTACGACTATTTCGTAGGTTTTCGCAATGGTGCATGCCCTGGGGATTCCATCAGACACCATACTTAACATGGAGTTTCATCTACTATGTTAAAGATGGACGCATGCCTGTCTTCACTTGTTCCAGGCGCTTTGCCGTTACCAGCAAACGCAGAAGCGGCAGGTTGAGTAGGATCTCCAATGCGGCGGTCATGCCTTCGGTTATGCCGTGGCATCCTAAGCGCTGCATTCTGCTTAGTATATTCCGATTGTTGTTGTAGGTGAAACTTGAATACACCAATACACTCCTGAAGCCAAGGTGTAGTTGAAACAATGTACTGCGAAGTGTGGTCCATCAGCAGAGGTTGCTAATTTTGAAAAAATTTCAGGTTCCTGTGATGTAGTAATAATAGTAACAATGATAATAAAAAATGGTATCTATTTACTGCCCATTACGCCGAAATCCAATCATAGAATCAATTACAGAAGATACAACATTAAATCAAAACAAAGTCCAGTTTAATTTGTCTTACCTAATAATTAGAAAAAAAGTAAATAATGTTGTTATACATGTATCATCAACAATGAAAGACCCAATTAGTGAAACCACCAAGCTGTATCTTTTCCAAGGTAAATTTTACTAATAAAGACATCAAAACTCTACAAGATTACTTTAAGAAAAAGGTCTTTTGCAACCATTAACCAAAATAATTAAATATAGATGGTATTATCGGGTGTCGCTAACAACAATAAACCAAGATTAAAAACATACGGTATATACACATGAAATCGTCACAGGATATGATAAATGCAAGATTTAATAAAATAAAAAAATGTATTAATTCTGCAGACGAGAAGATACAAAGAACTTCCTGACATTTTAAACACGTTGGTAATACGCTATATTATAATAAATAATATAGAATGTTATGGATTGCATTAATGAAAAAGTATTTGTTCAAAGCTTGAACGGATGCTTGAGAGAACACCAGTGTTGCCAGGCGTAGGCATATATATTACAGGCATTTCTTTTTCAAACGCCCATCGAAGAGAAAAATCTACTTGAAATCCGAAAGCAATTGGAAAATACGTGACAAGTTTATAGGTACATAAATATTCTTATTTTACTAGCATACTCAAACGTATAAGTACACTGTATTTTGTAACATATTTTTTATCTGATGTATATTTTATAGCTCATACGTGATGCCTAATATACATTCCCGTTTTACGTATATTAGAATCTTACGCTACGATTTTTATAGTGCACTAAATAGCAAAATAGAAGTTAAAGTGAATATCCGATTTATAAATAATGTACCTTACATATGTACGTATGTACAGGCAAGTATGTTTGTTAGCATTTTTGTGTATATATTTAGACGTAAACGTTACATTTTTACACGAATCTTACACATCAGATTTGAACTATAGGAGTGAATATATAACCAATAAAGCGTTGATCTAGTGGACAATGTTCTAAGTTTATCGAAAAATACCGCAACAGATACGAGAAGGTACACACATACGATACTATGAAGTACAATGTGCACCCACTGTTATATAATTATAATTAGCATTTTCAGTTTATATTAATTCCATTGATATATTCAACATTACATCAATAGAATTTGAATTGAACCTAGGTATTGTCATTTTTCCGCTGTTATTCTTTAATCTTAAAAATGAGTCTATCAAAATCAACCTTCAAGAAACGATCAAATCACAACTTATTTTCAAAAATTTACTTTATAAGAAAGATTTTTGTCAAAAACATACAAAATCATGCAACTCGTCATATTCATTGGAATCAAGTCACTAAAATTCATAACAACGTTCGTAACGAGACATAAAATCACCAAAAAGCTAACCATTTAAATATGAACGTTGGATTGGCATTCCTGAGGAGATAGGTAAACAAACAGACACAAAAAGTATCTTGACAGAAGATTCTTGGAAAAAAGAATTAAAAAATTATCCATTAAGCATATATTACAGTGTATGAGTGAAAAAACAATATCAGAACAATTTGAAAGTATTTTTGAAAATTACGAAAACGAAAAATTGAACCAAACAATATTTAAAGAGAAATCGGACAAGCACAGAACATTCAAAGACAGATGGAAGAGGGCATAGAATCCTCTAAGAGGTATCGAAGATGCCAACACACAAGAGGAATTAATAACCGCAAGTAAATTTTCTAAAGAATTGTACGTAAATACTTCAGAATAAAAAATGACCTAATCTAAACCTCAAATCTACAGTTTGTTGCATTTCAATACACAGCGAGGACAGGAAGATATGGTTTTCAGGTGCGTAAAGTTGGCAGCCGCACTTTTGAATTTTCAAAATTGAGCTATGTTATCGGTTTGTACCGTACTCGCTGAGTTTTATGCTCTTCCCGTTTTCAAGATATTCGCAGATATACGCTGGCAACTGCACTTTGGAATTTTGAGAATATTATTACATCATTTTATGCCCGCTTTGTAACGTAATCAGCAAGATTTGTGCTCTTCCCGATTTCGAGATATTCGCGAGTATGCATAAAGTTGGGGTCTTGTGCTAGTTTTGTACCGTATAGAAAACATTTTGTGCTTACACCCAGATCCAGTAAAAAATAAACTGTACATGCATGTTTTTCGTATGTATTGCTTATTTTTTTACTAAATCTGGGTGGGAGCACAAAATTCGTTCTACACGGCACATAATTCTTTATCCTCCAATGGAGGCCTCACTGATATCTTTTTTAATTTTTTACGAGCGTAGGGTTGCGGCACAAAGCAGCACAAAACGCTGGTGTAATAAAATTTGGAATATGTCTCGAAATCGGGAAGGGCATAAAACTTTCCGGTTAGGACACAAAACGATGCCATACTAATATTTTGAAAATTCCAAAGTGAGGCTGCCAGCGTAAAATTGGCAGCCACATTTTATCTGCGAATAGCTCGAAAACGAAAAGAACACAAAACTCGACAATTACGGCACAAAACGGCTCAAAACGACACAAAACGAGCATAAAACGATACCATGACCCAATTTTGAAATTTCGAAAGATGCCGACGCTAACTTTACGTATCTATGGTTTTCTACAGGTCGTTTGTTTCGATAGCGCCTTTATTAAGAGATAAGACAAAAACGATTTGCTGCTTTAATAAAAAGTAAACCTCAGTATCGACGTATTTTCACCACCAGTACATTGTAAAGATGAACTATCTTTCAAATTAATATATATATATATATATATACGACAGTTCCTTGGATCCTATTTAACAACTAAATCTTCATTCTACAAAGTTCCATATTCCACGCTTATAAGGCTTTTGCTCACAATTTTTCACGAATTATAGAAATTGGTAAATAAAAGACCAAATCTCGCTTTTAATTGAATTTGACGACCGGTTTCGTACTTGAGCCCAAATATTTTATATCCGGCATACGTCTGGCCTGGGATGTACGTATAATTTAAATATGCGAAACCGGTCATCAAATTCAATCAAAGATTTGTGAGATTTAGACTTTCATTTACACATTTTTATTACTCATACCGAATCACCAATTTCAATCTAAGAAAATATATTAAATCTTACGTTTTCGTTCACGTAACCGATCTTAACCTTAATGCTTTAATAATAATTTTCATTCGAACAGCAACGACTAAAGTTTTCCTCCAACTATCAGACTCCATACATGGCCACATTTGAAGAAAAAGAAAGTTCCGTTCCACCAAGACAATGCACCGTCTTGCACTTTAGTAGTCGTCATGGAAAGAATTCACACATGCTATGAATTCGAACCTCGAATTCATAGCACGCGCGCTCTATTCACAAAATCTGACCTTTTGCGACTTCTTTTTGTTTCATTTCTGATCAAATTTAATTTTTAATTTAACAAAAAAATACTTATTTCTCTATTAGACAGGAAACAGACCAACCTTGTAACTGTGTACAATAATGCATCTCTGTTTTTGTTTCATGTCATCACAAGCACTCGAAGTTGGGCAAAGTATTTAATATTAATATAATTAATCTTGATATCAACAGAAGAAAAATTTGATATTGGAGATAAGTATTACAGAACAAATTTATAAATTTGCCATGATTAATTAACAAAGAAGGCAGTTAAGTAACATAACGTATACTTATAAAATATTACCTACAGAATTCATAAAAAAGTAATACCAATCAAATATGATCAAATATTCCTAAATGCACCTTCCTTCACATTAAGAACAATAATATTGAGCTATTAAGGTTTATATTACTCTTATTTAAACTAGAGACACTATTACAATAGATCTTAGAACTTGCTGTTAGTATTTATTGATATCAAGACCACACCGAAATGCTTAAAGCAGTGATAGTTTTCTAGCACAGATGACACCTGAGAACTTTGAACAAGCTTCTGAAATATGAGATATATTTAAACCGATTTATAGATTATTCTACTGTTGATTAAATTTACATACCTACTAGTGCCATCGTACAGGTGGAAAACATATGCAATACATTTCTACCACATCAACATTATATAAAAGAACATGAGCATTTAATAGCTAACACCTGTCGGTAAACGATGTTAATTCAAATTGGTGTAAAAGTACGTATTTTCTCTTTAAGTTTATATATAGAAAGCCATAAATACAAGGGGTTACGTATAGTTGATACACGCACTTATAGCTATTCTAGTATATGGTATATTTTACACCACTTCCTACCTGTGCTTAATTTACTTATCTCGACCAGTTGTCTGGGTAAAATATCCATCGAAAGGCGACCCCATATCCACACAGCGCCGTAGAAATTTATTTCTTTCGCATAAAATATTTCGAAGTGGAAGTTCGGTATGGAGTTTGTGTCGGCCATCTTGGTCTGCGTAGCATATAGATTGCAAGTAGTCACGGAATACGACCATAACAATACGTTTTCCCTTCCGTCTTTCGAAATCTAATTCAATTCACTTAGTTACAACCGACCGTGGTTGCGTTTCGTGGTGAATGGTGGTAGTGGTGGTAGGTATCGAATTTACGCGATACATTGCTGTTAAGACCGTAAAAGCGTGTGTGTAGGATAAAGAGGAAATGATGGTAATACGCATGATGGGCTGGGTCAAATGGAAGACCTTCTTATGCAATTATTTGATTAAGTTGGGGTTGTTCGTCGTATTAGGGAAAAGCACATCGTTATTGATGGGGGAAATTCTTTAGGGTGCTTGGGAATGCATTGTTAATAAATAACCAATCAGTTTAGAGTCTTTTATCAGAAGTACTGCTTGTCATTCTAAGAATTAAAAAGAAAATTATCCAGGGAAATGTCGTAGGAAATCAAATTATTAAACAACCAACAAATGATTGTTGTTACATTTCTTGGCTGTTTTGTTGAAAAGTTGACCATTGCCATCTTTAGAAATAATATCAATAAAACCAAAATTATTTCAATTTAGGAAGTAATCATGCCGAATGTAAGCAATAAAAGTCACGTATGTGGAATTTCATCTATTGTAGTCTATTAAATGTTTGAAGTTCGATAAGATATACTCTTTGGTGGTTTCATAGTGCAATGTACGGAGTACGTAGCGGAAATACACGAAATATATAATCAAGTTCCACCACAACACACTAGTCGTCCCTGATTGTAATAAAAAAAAGAAAAAACAGTATTGATGTTAAAAAACCATAAGTAAAATAAAGAAAAAAAGAAAAACAAAACAAAATTTAAACTTTCTCAAAAGATATTTTAAACAAGAAGACACAAATGGCTGAGCTAAATGGGGCTGTGAACGTGTTATACCAATATATTATTTATTTAATCAACGTGATGAGCTGCAGTGCAGCCTACTTCCTCGACTTTCGGTCAATATAAGCGCACTACACTATTAAAAAACTCGTATATGCCGCTATCATCTGGTCACTAATCTATAAAATTCATTGTCTGTCCATTGAGAATGTTCAGCGAAAGTGTTTAAAGTACCTTCACTTTTGGTGCTTTGGTATTTCTCTTCCGCAAAGACTTATCATTCATCTTTTTCGCCAATATTTAAGCTTGATTTTCTTGAAATACGACGTGATAAAACAGATCTCAAATTGTGCCACAATTTTCCGCACGTAGCCACAACACATTTTACTGCCCAAGTAGAAACACAAACACAATGTTATAGTCGCCACCGTATAAAGTGCTTCAATTATACCAATAAAGCTAAATTAAGAGGAGAGGAATCAAAGTTTACTGCAGTTTTGTCGTATGAAAATAGCACAAAGGAGGTATCCAGGTTGAAGATTGGAAAGCTGTTAATAAATTTCAGAAATAACCAGAAACCAAGAACAGAATCCCGGGATACTTTAAGCACTACACAATGGGAAGCTTATCTGAAAACAAATGATTTTATTTAACAAATTCTCATCTATTTCGCAGCAAGGATTTCTGACAATATCGCTAGGGTGGATGAAAGTGTGATCGAATGTCCAAAGAGCTCAATTCGTCATCGATCACAGCAATCTGGCGTTTCAAAATCATCCCTGCAACGAATTATTATAAAAGACCTTCGCCTACATGCATACAAAATTTAGATTGGATTTTGTAAACGAATCATATTATTCAAAGACGTAGCCCATTTCGGCATCAGTGGTTACGTTAATAAACAAAGCTGTTGCTTTTGGGGATATGAAAATCCTCAAAAGATTGTGGAGGCACCAGTATATCCTCGTCGTGTACTCGTTTGGTATGAATTTTCGGACCTTACTTTTACCTTCTGCCCTACTTTTTTGAAAATGACAATGGGAAACAGTAACTGCGAGTGGTGAACGATATGACTAATTTTTTATGACCTCTTCTGGAACATATGGATCTCGATAACCTTTTCCTCCACCAAGGTGGCGCCACTGTCTCATTGAAAGAGAAACTAAATTTATTCCACGAAAAATTTCCTGGCGGTGTAATTTTCCGAAGTGGTGACATTGGCCAAGATTGTGCGGTTTAACACCACTATACTTTTTCTTTGAAGTTTTTTAAGGATCAAGTCTACGCAAATATTCTATATACAATCCACGATTTAAAAAATGATATTCGTGCAGGAAGAGTGGCTGTGGACACTTATCAGATATTATGTTTCACACATAATGTCAAGGTTTTTATTTTGTATCGATGTTAATAAATTTACGAGTTTACGAGTAAGACTTTTATTCATAATTTAAATCCCCAAGTTTCTAATGGACAACCATTATTAGCACTAGCATACGTATCATTTCAAATATGGCCCCTCAGTTCATAGTTTAAAGCTTTAGATGTTTAATTAATGTAATGCACTAACTAACTGTGCTGTCTTGTGGCTTCTGCACAACAATAAGTCTTTTTGTTATGTTGAAGAAAATAATAATTAATTTATAAATTATTCGTTCACGGATTATTTTCCTCAACACTAATGAATTAAAAATAGTGATTGGAGTTGATATGTTTCAATTTTTTTGACAATTAAATATAACTTAAAGCAAATATCTTATAAACTGGTTGTAAAAAGCAATTCCATTCTTTCTCTCTTTGAAATCGATAAAGATGCTCCGTATATAAGCGTATTTTCCTTTTCTTTCGGAATTTCTCCGCCGCAGCAATTAAAATCAACATCGACGGCGTTATGTATTTGTCAACATAATGATTTACCATTTAATCAATCGACCGACTCCGTACTACAGACCTCGAATCGCCTATACACTATACATTCGGTAAAAATACCTTAATTAAAGTTCTTGTATCGCGTACGCTGCCAAGATATTTTTCTGTGCAGCATACACCATTCATCTGACGAAAAAATACCGAAACGGCATCCAAAGCGAAAGGTAAGAAAGCATATCACCTTTTTATTATATACAGAGTCTTCATAAATAAAGATTATTACGGAATCGTAATTTGTTGTTGGAAACTATCAATGTTGCCGTTTGTTTTTTTTAAGCAAAGGCATACTGAGTATTGATTAATATTGAATACTTCAAAAAAATTATGTATTTTAAACAAGTTATACATTCAGGAAAAGTATTTTGTTTTATGTTAATGCAGAATAACGATACAAAGTTTAAAAATGCAATCTTAAATGAATATATGGATTCCTATCTTCCACAGTTCTTGCGACTATTTTTCTACTCCTTTAATATTTACGCCAAATTAAATATTTTCTTAAAATATTAAATGTTTTAGTTAATCTTGGCCAGTGCAGAGCTTTTAGCCACTGATATATTGATGTTTTCAAAAAGTGCATAACGACTGCATTTCTTCTTTATCAGTTTTAAAGCCAAGCAATATTCAAAGGGACAAAGAAATGTAAAGTTAGCAACCTATTAATTCTTAAATATTACATACATTTTAAATAATGTTTCTAGAATGGAAATAAAAAGATTCTTTTCTATCAAATTCGAAAAGAAGAATTCTAACAGAACACTTGGAAGAATAAAAATTAACAAAAAGCATGTATATTGCAGCGTAAACGTGTATAATTATAAGATAAATATAGAATCCAGGAACATCCGATATTGATAATTATTATCGTGGACCAGCATTTTCATCACTAAAGGATGCTTTAAACAAATTCGACCTCATTGATGGGTTCGTAACAAAATTGCCTTCCAATTAAAGGATTCTTAATAATCGGTAGCACTTGGCGTATTAGCTTCATTTGTTCCGCTTATTCAATATATTTTTTTGTTTGATTCTTTAAAAATCGCGGTATTTAATTAATTAAATTACAATTTTAGCCAGGGCCATGTTTTATTCTTAGTAATTCAAAAGTCCCAAGTTTCAAGTAAATTTTCCATTGTACAAACTTGCCATAATGGCATAAATGTTTAAGTACTAGGTTGTTTCAACATCAACTCTTACTATTTTCAAAATGTCGTCTTCAATATATTCGAAGTAACGCAAAAATATTTTCATTTGTTTTGTGAATTTTCCAAAGCTAACGGCGGCACTGGCCTACCAGAGATTTTTCTGGTGGCTCGGATACAATTTCGAGTCACTAGTCGCATGGTAAGTAAATCACTGCGCTTCATTCTTTGCAACAACGTAGAGTTCATAACAAAGCCATGAAATACTTATTCACACCATTTGCACACTAGAAGGCTTCTAAAGTTATGACAAAGTTCAAAGGTTATATATCCTGTTGTGCCATCGCCATATATAAAAGAAAATTATTTAAAAAGTAAACTTTAAACAATGTAGAAAGTAATGGTATTGCACAGGACCAGGACAAATATAGAAATGTTTGTGTCAAGATTTGTGTCGTATACTAAAAATTAAGACAATAAAATCTTTTAGGTATAGAATACTATTAATTAGGAATGTAAAAGTCTTTCTTTGCTCAGACGTACCAATTACGTTTATCAATTTTTGGGTCTTTTGTTTAAGAACATTAATACCTTGTTACACCATCATATCTTTAATAGCAACATAGTAACTTTCTCGACATGCTAATTCTTTTCTCATACTGTTCTTTATGCATCAAGCCTAATATACTTATTTCCTTAATTCTTTATGGTATGAGTCTGGTTGTAACTTCTGCTCTTATTGTGTGCTTTCGCTTAAATCTGTTGCAGATTTTCTCTAGGAACACGAGACCAAGTTTCACAACTTCCTCCTAGTAGAGTTTTTGAAATACCGCAGAACAAAAATAAACTTTCTCAACCAATCACTCAATGTATTGATTATGGACATACTGTATACGCTACAGTGCGCGATTGAAAAGAGACATTTCCAGTCGATGTCGAAAAGCGGTATAAATAGAGACGGATACGTAGTACATGGCCAGAAAGGTTGAACGGCGATCCGGTAAAAAATTAATTGAGTCTGTATTGCTTGTAAAAGACGCTGTCGTTCGATTTTATAATTGCCGTCGATCTTTCGTCGATGATGCGGTTAGCCTGTGTGCGTTTGTATGTGTGCGTGCCGGTTGACGCTTGTTGTAGTATTCCTGATGGTGTTTGTCCCCTTTTCTCAAAATGATTAAAAGACTAGAAGTCGGCAGAGAGAAGTAATAATCGTTCAACGGTCGAAACAACGCTGTTGTCAAATGAGAATAATATATCTTCTAATATATCTTATGACTACCGTCGAGTGGTAAAATTTAACTATCATAAAATGACGCAATTAATTCTGTACGAGGTTCAATGTGTAAATGTGTAATTGTGAGGAATGTCCAAGGAACGTCTACTATCATTTCGATTTATTTACGCTAGTAAATACTGGTTAATTTTGATTGAAGGATATTCTTTTTATGATATTTTGTAAGTAAGAAAGCCTACAGATACTCATCGACAAATATAGTTCACCTTTTGTAATTAACTCGTCATTTACGTTTATAAAAAGGTATCAATGTCTCCTCTTTTGCATAAGACATTTTCTCATACTATTGATAACCCTTTTGATTGTTTCTAAATGGACTCTTCCGTTTACAACACGTTCAAGGTAAATTTTTCGCTAGCGATATAGCTGCTTATTTGTATGTGAACTTGCGAAGGTACTTCTGTATTTTCAATTTAAGCATTTATTTAGATGACGGATCGTGAGAATTCCTGAAAATCTGACGTTTTCGGTAATGTGGAAATCATACGTGTTCCTTAATTTCACCTGGACCTTCTGTCGGAACCTATTCCAGACGAATCCATCGATTTAGAAAGCTTGAAAAATATGTTTGACAAATCCGTGCATGTTGAAAAAATACTGGCCAATAAGCAATACGGGGTGCGCCCAGTGTGATGGATTTGCAAATTCAATTGGTGCAAGAAAGATAAATATTTCACGGTTATTAGACTCAAAAAAATATAAAAGCTACATATGTAACAAATTGCAGAATTTATAGGCACTTTTTGGGACTTAAACAAATTCAGGACACACGTTAGAAATAAATATCCTTCTGCACATTATATTTACTGCTATGCCTAGTGATGCAGTGCGGGTAATTTTTAATAACATGTTGGCAATTCCTGCTTTTTTCAAAGATCATTATAAGCTAAAGGTTAGCTTTTCTCATATTTTTTACAATTGCCCCTCTCGAAACACTCAGAGTAAGGTCTTCCGTAGTAGATGATTGCCTGAGGGTTGAACACCTTAATACAATATACTTCTAACCACAATATTACCAATAATATAACTTATTAATTGTAAGGCAATTCTCTTAAGATCAATGTAATGAAAATTAAATCGCCTCATATTGTTATCCGAGTCCAGCAATTGCTATTATTACTCTTTCGAGGAAATTGTTTGCAAAATAAATGCTAAACAAGTTTTCCCGGTACTGAAATTAGATTCATCTACTCTGTTGAACATCATCAATCTAAACTACACCAAACACCAAACGTCGAACAATTATCTCGAACCTGCAATTATAACGTGTTAATATTGTTGAAAGGAAGATTGACAGTTTTCACAAATTATTAATAGTCGAGGCGTGTCTAATACTCAGCTACCATATAATAACCGTTTCTTGAGCACAGCAACACTACAATACCTTAATTTTCGACCATTGAGACCTCCAAACGCTAGGTCGGATTCTACCTGAGATGTTTATCTGGTCGTGGCCACGCGCCCACAGATTTATAGGAGCAATTTGCCAAAAACCCCGGTCGGGAATTCATGTCTTGCGGAGGCCAGGTTTAGGCACAGGCGCCCGACTAACTCGAACGGCTTGTTCGCCGCATTTTACTGCGAATTTACCATCCGATACTTAGAAATACACTTAAATCTTAATTGACTTCGCTAGTCTGTTTCGATTATTTCGTAAGAATTATCGTGAAGCATGTAAGTTGGTACCGGGATGGTTCATTTTACGAAATACTTAGAAGGTATTAAGCAAAGCTGTGCAGCATTTTGGAAAGCGGTAAGTGTATAATAACGACAAGTATATAATGATCATACGTTATTGTAGAATCATTTTTATTAAGTCAATTTAAACTTGAAGCTGAACTTTATTATATTTGGGTTTGGTGCATGTTAAGTTAACTGGAATTTTTATTTATGAAGAAGGAAGTTAACCCAACTAATTAATATTTTATAGAGTAAATAGAACTAATTAAATAGTAAACTCTTTGAAATATGAAGAAGGAAAACTCTAATCTTTAATACAGGCGTGAAGCTGGTTTGAGCAATCATTTGGGCGATATTTCTTTGGCAATATGTCGTATTTTTGTAAAACACTCATCTTTTGTTGCTTTTTCCTTGTTGGAACAGCGTATCTTAAAACTAAAGAAAGTTAATGTGGTTTTATTGTAGAGACGAGAAAAGTTTATTCATTGAACCATAGATGAATATGTAAAGAAAATGTCAAGTTGACGACCATAAAAAAAAAAGTGATAACAATAACAACCTATAATAATAATAACATACCAAAATATTTGCAGGGAAGGGGCAAGCAAACTTTCGAACTTTCTTGAAATAAGAGCTTCTTATTCGTCTCGGCATGTTTTGTATTCTTTATTTTTATTCCATTCTACTGTATCTTCATCAAGAAAATTTGTGGACGAATTAAATCTTTTAAAAAATAAGTTTGTGTTTATGGAAATAGAATAATCAATAGTTATGTCTTCAATTTCAATAAATGTGTTAGATGTAACCCGCTAAATACCTTTTTGATTGCAATCTTCTTTTTTTAAAACCTCAATCACATCTCTTTTAGATATCAGCTCTTCACTATCAAAGGAAGCAAAGCCGGATGCTTTTGGATTTCTTCTGGACCATAAGCGATTTTTCATTTTATTTGCTACGGCTTGAGATATAGAAGCAACGACTGATATACTTATATATACAATAAAAACACATATATCAGAGATCAGTGTGAAAAATCACGCTAGAAGTTAAATTTTAAAGGAAAATATAGTTTTAAACACTCTATGTAATCATCACGAGGCTCTTGTATACTAAAAGCATTTGCATACCCTCTAACAAATGGAATTAAAGCTATGACATAACGAAACATTTGCGACACATTATATATAGATGCACCAATGCCATCAATTGCTTGCATATTTAAGCGTCTAGACATACCAACCTTCATAGACACCCAATACTCGAACTCTGATGAATCTTACGTAGACAGGTAAAAGGACAAAATCGAACGTGTAAGAGCGAACGCAAAAAAAACGCAACACAAAACGACGGTACACAATCTAAGTGAGCGCAATAATTCTCGTATGAGAGCAAACGTCGAAGTCTAGCTGGCCTACCACTTCCGGTCGATGGTAATAATCAGCGTAGCATCTCCTGGGAGGCCTATAATAGTGATGCGCCTCCTGTTTTTACCTGTGCATTGCGACGATCGGGGCGAATATACTTCACAAAGGCGCCACAACCTTTTGCATCCATTGACAGTTTATTGTTTACCAAAAACAGATCGCCGAGGAGATTAGGGTTTGACTGGTGCCAATGCCAACACGCTCGCAGGTGAACTGGTCGTGAAAGTTAACTTAAAATCCTACGAAGTGAAACCAAGAAGGATTACGCGTCCCTAATCTGTAATTCGAGTACGAATGAATTAAGCGCATTATACAATGTGGTAACCACTTATGGAGCGAAATTAATTTTGACGTTATTTGGAAGCTTTATGTAAAACGCTCGAACAGAGCGGTTTTTAAATTTAAAAAATACGTCTTCTAAGTGAAATTTGAAATATACAGGATGATTCATATACATGCTATATAAGATAGATTTTTTTAATGGAACAACCCGTACATTTTTATATTGTTGAAGTCTCCTCGATGAGCTGGCTTCAAGGAATTAGAACACTTATGATCTAACAGGCATTAAAACTATGAGATTATTGAAATATTTTATTTACTGTCTATGACTCCATACATCAGTCAAGAGCTACCTCATCGCAAAACTGTTCTCCATGATTTAGGTCGTCTTCTATAAAATAATGTTTCCGGAAAAACATTATTTTACATACACATAGAACATCATTTTCATTAATTATTAACTTTCTGATGCGCTTAGAAATGTTTGTATTTCAGAGTGTGAATGATGTCCGATGTAAACTATGGTGAATAAGAAGTACTTGAGCGCGGTTTAGAAGTAGAATATAGATACAAAGAGTTATAAAAAGCACCTAGGGCTTCACTAACATCAAAATAGTCAAGGAGAAAGAACCAATTGCAATTCAAAAAATGATTGTATAGTGACAAGTAATTCGCTTTACTGAAGTTGTATTGGAAATTGTTAGCAGAAGGAAATCGCTTTGGGGAAGATGAATGTAGAATGTAAAATTCAATTTCCAAACTGAAATAATAAAAATCTTCGGATACAATTGCATTTCCCAAAATGCGAATACATCAAAATCATAGTTAAAATTGGATACGAATAAATCTAGTGCGCGTGACCTCTCTATAATTACAAATTAGTTGCGATCGCTAAATCACTAAATGTGATTATAACTGATTGTAACTGGAATAGGAATAACCACTAACTTCATTTGGATGTTCAGGAACCTAGGTTATTCCTATTTCAGTGCAAAAAACCCTTGCAGAAACGTGGGAGACAAACGTTTTAGATCTCTTAAAGGATTTCCATGTTTAATCACCTTGCAAATAATACATAAGTATAATATGTTCCTGAAGTAAGCTCATTAAAAAAACTTTAAAAACAAACAAAGTGTTCCATTAAAAAGACACACCTACCTTGTACTACATTTCATGACTCGTCCTGTATATTTTAAATTTCATTCAGAAGGCGTATTCTTATTAATTAAAAGTTGACCTGTTCGAGAATTTCACATAAAACTCTAAAATAACGTTAATTTTATCCCATAAGTGGTTACCTCACTGTATCTTAAAATTAGGGTAAGTATTCAAGTTAATCTAGCAGTCTCATTAAGCAATAATTAAAAGAGTCAATTGCAGATCGTGGAAGTAACAGTATGTTGGTAACATTGTAGGAATCTGGTGTGGGACACCCACACAACCGTGTCTAACGCCATAGTGAATATTCAATACCGAGCCTTACAGTGGAACGATAAGCAGCAACCAACATGCAACTAACTATTTTGTTGCTTGTTATTTTGACGGAAAGAAAAAAATGCTGTTTGCATGTATCACCTGATCTTAGCGATAAGTGTTCCATATACGCCACGGAGAATATGTATTTTTAAGATTGATTTTTAGTAGTAATCCGTTATATAAGATTTAGTAAAGTATTGCAACGGAATAATTTTTTTTTAAGTATAGAACTCGTGGTTATCAATCGAAACGCAGCTCTTTAAATTAACTACAAAACAACAGATACTAGAAATATGTCTTTCTAAGTTTATTAAATAATACCAAATGGAAACAGATATCGATTAAGAATACACTACTGTTTGGTAATTTTTTATTATAAGCATAGATTCTTCAATGCTACAACTCAATTACAAATAAACGATTACTTTTACAATAAAAATTTTGTATAGTTTCCCAAAAAAAAAAAATAATTTCTATATGGTATATAATCGAATAAAAGCCAAATTTCTGCAATGCCGATAATTTTATATCCTACATCTAATAATATATTAAACAAAGTCTACTCTAACTTGAAAGTATAACACAACCCTTGCTAAATTTTCTACTACCATTGATCACGTTCAAATTAAAATAAACTTTAACTGATCTCGTTCTCTTTAATGAAATGTAATATTTCTGCAACTGCATTATGTAGCAACACATATGGCTAGCATGCCCATGAAACGTCGTACTAATATGGAACTCGCACATTCAAAGACATTTTACATTTATTCAAAACGTAGAAACGAAAAACATATATCGCTAGCTATCAACAATTCTTGTTTAGAAATAAATAACTTAAAAGACATGTTTCTAAATCTGCGACACTCCCTGCATCGTAGAAATTATTTCGCAATCACTGAAAAATCACCCTATGGCATTCGATATCGAATCGAATCAATTACAAAGTCGTTAAGTACGTAATCTACTTATACACAGTACGATGTACGATGGATAGTTAACTTAAAAAGAATTACATGTCGCTTACTATTGTGTATGTCTGCAATTCAATTAATTCTAAATAACAACTTTGAAAACTAGCACCAGCAATTTATAGAACTTTCAAGCTAAGGTTTTTCGCAAATTATTTAGATGAAATTTAGGGGTCGTGGCATTTGAAAGTGTTTCTAAAGCACTCTTTCAGCAATTTAGATTTAATTTGAAGAGTTTTAAATGGATATTAGAAGAACCTTATAGCGAAAATTATTTTCTTTTGACAATCGGCTACTTGGCGTGACAATTAATGCGACTCACACTTTGAATCCCAAATTGAATTCTTCAAATTAAAAGTTTTTAATTCGAGATTTACTCGGACACAAGTTACATCGATGACATTTTGCAATCCTGAAATATTGAAAAATTCCAAGCGATTCCAGTAATTAGTTTTTTAATACTCCAAATTAGAGAAGCTCTTCTGTACTACCTAAATGCAGATAATGTATTGTTCTGCAAACTACCCAAACGAATGAAAAATGTTAGAACCAAACAATTTAACAACTTTCAAGAAATATAGGTACAACGAGAATTTTTATAATACAATAATTGCATGGCCTTGGGGAGAGATGACACTACTAGAATTGAAATAATCTATTTTTCGTAAACGTAGTTTTTGACAAGAATCCTGACAAGTTTTCAAACAGATACGTTTAGTGAATAGTTTGTGAATGACAGCCATTTAAAGTGAACAACTTTTGCAATTTAACAATAATGAAAAACATCGAATAAAGCAGTGATTGTTTATGAAAAAGTGGAAGTCAGCGAAGTTTATGGTGACTTTTCACTTTGGTTATGGACCATAAAATACTGAACAGCTGAATTTAAACGCGGCCGTACGAATATTTTTTATGAAGAACGTCCAGGTCGTGCAAATGAGGTCACCACACACCCTGTCGTATATCTCTGAATTTTTCCTCCTTAAATAATAATAAAGAATTACAGGTTTCCGTACAAAGAAAATACTTGTGAATGTTTTACACGAAGGCTTGTTGTTGTAAAACCAATGATTCTGTAAACCTAATCATTAATCTGATTATTGTAAAAAACTTATAAATACGAAAAACTCTTTGCAAAGAATAAAAATTGAATAGTAAGGTTCGTCCGTGCACAAACTCTACAGTGAAGTATGAAAAAATGTTTGAATTGAAAAATGTTGGTACTAGCCATATAAATAAATGCACATAAGCCTCAAAGCAAACGTAATAATAAACAATTATACTCATTACTATTACGATTTCAAAGCTAAGAGAATCGCTTTTATCCAGACACCTGTTTTGTGAAAACATATATTGGATAATTCAACTGCCAAGCACAGACTAGATTGGATAAGGTTAATTTAAATTTTAGATTCTTAATTGAGCATGAACAATAACCACTTAAATTAATAAGATGACTCCTACGTGAAATCACTAACGCCCGTGCTTATTACAACTTCTTTCTCGTTGACATACCTTGAGAAAACGACATAAAACAAGAATAACGTTGAAGGATGGATGTAAAACGCGAAATCGAAACTCAGCAGCTTGTCAGGAACATAAAGAGAAAATGAATATCTTTCTTGTGCCGTTGACTGCGCCTAGCTTTTAAAACTCGATGCGTTAAATAGTGGATGACACTAATTACATCACTTATTAATATTCATTAAACTAATTTGCATTTCCTTTTGGTTTTCCTTGCTTTTCCTTTTTTAATTTAATTTATATTGAATATATTAATCTATCCGTTCAACTCTGGAACCTGCACAAGTATACGTATAGTATTTCAACGCTTATTATAGTACACGGTAATGCTGTGTGCCTAACCTGTTATAATAAGTATACAAATACCTTTACATCTGCATAATCTATGCATAACACCAAGATAGAACACATCAGCAAGGTTTTTTCTTGCTTCTGATGTGTTTCAATAATAATTCTATCTCCTTTTCTTAGTACCAGTTGAGTAAATTATTAAATTAATTCCCTAACATCTATTTTTTTGTACGTGATACTAATTCTTATTTAAGATGGAGAATGACCGTGCATAAACATTAACTGCATAAAAGCATTTAGATACAGATGATTACTGTATCCTTTAGAGACTATTTGGAGATAGAAATAACAGAGAAAGCACCTGCAATTGACGCTATATCTGGAATGGCAAAGGTAAAAGAAGCATGTATTAATGGTGTAGATCCAAGAACAGCTGTAGGTTAATGTTTAAATAAAATAAATATTTTAATTGATATTAAGATAAACAAGCGTAAAATAAAACAATAATAAGCTGAATTAGTAGATACATCTTCATTTAGTTTAATCTATAATTTAAGCATTGATCTACAAGTAGAAAACGGTGGAGCGCAGGAGACCTATTAATTTTTTTTTTGTATTTTACGTTTATACCAACTAGTTAAAAAAGTTTCCCCATCAAAAAGTACTTAGATAGTGTGTTACGGAGAAATTGCGATTAGATTTAGAATAAACTTATGTGCCCGCGTTATTTTGCATATAGATTTTCGAGACAAAAAAAAAGAAACCAACCAAAAGAAAGTAACTACGCTTCTTCAGAACTTAGAAAATCTTAGTTGGAGTTATTAACTATGTAGTATAAAATTTTTCGAAACAGTCAAAAAAGGAAAGCCAGTTCTCGATTAGGGCGGCCCTGTTCTAGGTATGTGTTGGTCGACGTTAAAAGTTTGACGGTTGTCTTGCATCCTTCAATTGGTGCTGTAGGTTATTGGCAGTTATTGGTATAGTTTTAATAATTACGATAGATAACATCAAGTAAAAACATTCGTTCGGTGGAGACTGGTGCGTTGCCTGTAAAAACCATTCCAGAATGGATAAAAAGTTAAGCTTCTTTAGAATTATTCAGTAATTTATAGGCCTTCATTATAGAGAAGTATAGTCGGTACAATTGCATATTACTTCATTTATGCAAATCATAAAGGCCAACGTGTATTCTGAACTTTGCTGCTTCATATAACAACAAATATCATATTGATATCAAATGATCCAAATTGAAGGTCATGAGAATCGCTAACAGAAAAATCAAGGGGATCGCCAATACTTTGAAGTTAGATGTTATAGATTCTTATAGATCGGCATTAAGTCTAGTAATGTTTTGGTATAGGTGCCACCAAAACGTTGATCAATACACCTACTTTAAATGCTTGCCACCTAACAAAGAAAATACTCTGGTGTTAGTAAACATTGTGGAATAAATGTGACGCAGAGCCTACTTAAGCTCTATCAAATGAATAAGGAATTCAAAGATAATTTGAAAAAACGTTGCCTGAGACTCAGCTCCATATTTGGATGTTAGTGTAGAGTGGAGAAAATTATAAAACGAGAAGCCCATCTGACTGGATTCTTTGCATGCGCAGTAGATGACTTCATGAGATATGTGCAAAATATACATCTGTGAGGAATAATTAGACTAACATAAAAAAATGTAAAGAACACAATGCTCGTTAACTAAGCATATCATCCTTATATAACTACACTTTACCATATACCCGGGTAAGATAACTAGGAGGATGTTACGATAAATACCCGTGTTAAGAAAAACAACGCAATTGTTTTGCATTTAGTAAATTTATTTCTCGACATAATCTTCTTATAGCTGTATACATACTTAGTCCAAAACCATCCAAATAACAGAATATGTCGATATCTGCAAAACTATCTCTCTCTCTATTTCGGTAATGACCTGAACCACTTTCCGCCAAGCCATTTTTTCAAGTTTAGAAAAAGAAAGAAGTCCCGGGATGCAAAATCTGGATGGGACACCAATTTTATTCCCAGCCAGGATAGCTTCGCTGTCGCAATTGCTGATGAGTAGGCCGAAGAGTTATCATGATGATTAAAGGTCTCCACCTTCCGCGCGCTTCACGAAATTAACAGGGACTGTTAGGGACTAACTCTCGCGGAAACCAGTAGGCAACACGAAGCCATTCCCATGAGACGAATAAACGTAAGTCTAATCTGCTAATTTCGTGAAGGGCACGGAAAGCAAAGAACTTTAATGATGATGGAGAATTTTTTCTTCGCTGGATGGGGTTCAAGTTCTTCTCTGCAACTAATTACTTTTTTATCCTGTACTTATTAAAATTTTATGCAAAAATAAAGATGATCAATCAACTGAAGAGAGCATTTATGGGATTTATACAGAAGAACATAAAATTAAGAATAAAACGCAGCAATCCGTATCCAAAATATCATTGAGGCATCAGTATCCCACGTATCATTCTGTTTACTTAAGAAAATAAGGTCTGCTAGAATTCTTTTCAAAGCAATCAATTTTTCCCAAATCTGGCGGTAATTACATATAGTAGAATTTTACTCGAACAGCGAATTGGATTTAATATTCATAAATATAAACCGCAAACTACCTACCAAAATATAATTAAACATGCATAACAAATTTTATAGCTATAGGGGAAGAAATGAAAAATTGTGTACTAAACATGAAAAATGAAATAAGGTATAGATACTATCTCCTGTTAATATAACAGACGACTAATGATCAACTGGACGATTAATCAAACTGAGTTATCAAATTATTTCCTCTCGCAATGCGCAGCACGTAATGTAATAGAAGCAAATAACTTTTATAACGCAACATATTTATTGCACAAAGTACATCTGTGTAATTTGTTGTACATTTACATTTTTCTGGGATTAGTACTGTATTTAATACTGAAAATAATTAACCAGTGCTGTACATATGTAACGAAAGTAATAAAAGATGAATACTTGGTGGTAAATACGTATGATGGAATGAAACAACTAGAAAAACAAAGTAGAGATATTCTAGAAATTCATACTCAAGTATTCAAGGTTGCATTTAAATAGGAAGGCTATTGATTTTTACGAGAAATATTTAAGCGCTGAAGTAGCAAGGTTTCTCTAATTTAGAAAAGAGCTTATGTAACAATGTAAAAATAAATGTTATATTTAATGATAGAAACCAGAAATGTTTTCTTAAATAATTTTTATGTGATAAAGAAAACTACTTTTTCTAAGGCACCCACCAAATTTTAATGGAATGAATTTTATTAGTACTATTAGGCAAATATTCCATTGTAATAGTTTTAATAGGGTTTGGTTACAAACTAAGGTGACGCATGGGGCAATTGATACACCTCTGAAAATATATAAAATAATATCATGAAAAACAAAATACGCACGAGACTATATTCAATATTAGAAATATTTGCACGACAATGATGGCAGATCTGTTGCACTCTGGAATGCCGGCATAATCCCTAACTTCATATACAAATCATATGTGTTAATATTTTTTTAATGTATTTAATTTTGCAAGCGGTCATTTACTTAGAATTTTGAATCAACAATTAAAGATAGCACCATTTACACAGTTGGTACAATTCTACAATTCTAGAAAATGGTGACATTTAATACATTAAACAAAAACAACTGCAGAAGCATTTCTTTCTTGATACTAGAAGTTGTTTGCACTAGTATAGTCACCTTTAGAGAGCTAAGAATATATACATTTCCCACAAAAAAATAAGCAATTTCATTTTCAATTTGAAAATAGTTACGATAAGGATAGTTATCCTATTGGCAGTCCCGTTGGGAAATGATTATATTGTATGCATGTATAAACAGTAAGCTCTTCAAGAGCATTCCGACAATCTTTCTGGATCAGATAATATCGTCGTTATCTTGCTTATCACCATACAGAACCAGATAGCGATCTTAACACGTGTAGAGGAGACCAACGCATATATAAGTGTGCGTGATGATTGCACAAAGGATTAAAAAGAGACCATCTCACGCTCATTGTTTTTTGTGAATCAAAAACGGTCCGAATCTACCTGACGCGTCCGAGCGCCGCGCTTCGTTCTTTTTTAAGAATGGTAAACCCGTCGCACTGGTTTCGTTTCTTTCCTTTGCACCTTCGTATATTTTTAGGCCTAAATTATAATTGGAGGCGCGTTGACAGCGTTTGTTAAGCTAATATTGTGTTAATTGCTTTTCTTATTTTTTCTTTAACATGTTATTTATTTAGACAGTACGTTAGAATTCGAATAAGCTGTCTAACGGAAATTAGAGTGTTAAATCGTATTTGAGACTTCATCACTATCTTTCCATTGATATATGTACGTATGAATGGAATAATTATTAACTGTATTTATATTTATTTACACTACACAAAACATTTCTTTTGCTGTGTGTTCTCTAAATTATAAAACTTATTCTTACTCGCTTGAAAAAGTTGTATATGTATATCCATAACGAGGTTCTGGTCATAGCACTCTTTATTATCTCTTTGGACTTCAATCTCTGTATTCTATTCCTTCTCTATAACACAGAGAATGTTAGTACTAAGGCAACAAAGCTTTCCAGTAGTCTATATTTTGCTATTTCCCAATATTCAGCTCATCAGATTAATACTGGCTACTGCTCTTTTGTTCGGACCAACCTGATATTCAATTTGCCTTAATTAGAATTTCCTAATTGCAGCTTCTGTTTCGGTATTTACCCTTCCCCTTCCCCTAGTTTACTTTGTTTTATGTTTCTTAACACGTATTATAATTGATATATTTCACTTATTTTTATTTTTCAAGAGTATTATGATCTATTAAGTAGTAAATTATGTCTTGACGTTAATTTCCTGCCTTGTATAGAATAAATATTATTGCTGAAAATGCAAAACAACCAGGAAACAAACTTTATTCCCTATACTTTTGTATTTATTCTGACATTCTTTGTATTCAACATGGCAGTTATTATTGCAGCAGCCAATTATAGGCTTCATATAAAAATATTCTGCAATTTCAAGATCAACTAGGCATAACATTATGATACTAAGGGAATGATGAAGAAATCAATAATATTGATTAAGTTAAACCAATTTCCGGAGATTATATATCGATGTAATCCAAAGAATGTAAATTATTCAAACAGCAATAAACGACTGTTACATTCACGGCCGTTTTAGGATGATTGTAGACCTTAGGCACTTTTGCATAAAAAATGTATCTATATATCATTTCAATGTCCACGTTATGCTGGCACATACTGGGTAATCCATTTTAATCTTAACAGAGAAATATCTCGAGAAACATGAATCCTACGAAAAGATTCCATACCACTGTTCGTGAATCGGTAAAAATAGGGTAAAAAATAAGTGAAAATAGGTTTAATGAAAAACCTCTATTCTTGATTACATACTGCAGTTGTACGATAAAAAGTAGGTAGCTTTTGTATGAATTCTTTGTTAATTTCGTAGATGCTGTTGTAATCGGAGAAAAAGATAATTTTTGTTTATTTATACAGAAACCTCAATTTTTCATTGCATTGTATGTATTATGATTATTATGACTAGACTACAGACCAAGTAACTTTGGTTGAAAACATAACTAATGTAATCGTTTTCACGGACTACAGGGTCATCTACGAAATTAGAAAAAAAAATGTTTCAGATAAAATTATTTGATTTTTATCGTAGAATATGTAATAAAGATATAGGTTTTCATACAAAAATGACCCTATTCTCACCGACAACGACATCAAGGTTGAAATTGAAATACTTGTTTTGTAGCCCCAATGAGCAGAACAAAACAATTATTCTTGAATTTAGTAGCTATATAACTATTCGCGTTGATTTCTGAAAAGTACAAATGTAAACAAACATTCAAAAATTTAATGTTCTTGGTTAACGATTTATTCTTGAATTTTAAAATTTGCTCGCCACCATCTATTTAAATGAACATCCTTTTTTGTAATTTGATAATTTAATTATTTATAAATTTATTTATACTGTATCTTGATTCTAACCATAACTTGGCTCTAAAAGCATACCTCTTATAACAAATTAGAAATCTTTATTGTTGTAAAAATAATCACTAGTTAATAAATGTTTGATTTAATGTTTAGATAATCAAAAATCATCGAGAAAGCGCAAGAAAAAGCACGAGTCTGGATTCTGACGAAGGAAAAAGTAAATAGAAGGTTCTTCACTAAAATTTGTTAATATAATAGATGCTAGTAGATCGTGTAATGAGTTTTAGAAATGAACCGGTTATTCAAGCAGATACAGGACTAACAGTAGTAGATTTAGGAATAAAGAATAGAAAAAAATCTATTTCAAATAATCCCATTAAATGAAGCCCAGAGTTTGAAATCAGATTTTAGCGTAAAAGGTAGACAATTTGGTGAAGAGATAAAAATCGGCAAACGGAAAAATTGTTAGCAGGGATTAGTTCATGCGGTAGATGCGGCACTGGTTAGTATATACGTAAAATGTTGTACAGCACACAGTACACAATAGCAGTACTAGTGCAATAAGCAACCAATTTATAACTGGTTTCGATGATTGGAAAATGCGCATGAAAAATCAAAAGATTATTTTGCTATTGTGTCAAGGACGATACTGCTACTAATGACCAAAGTCCTACTCGAATTGATGCTGAACTTCAGATGGAAAATGAGAAGTTGTGCAAATACTGGACAGATGTTTTGAAGAGAGTTTTTGCAGTGATAAAGTATCTTGTTGAAAGAGGATTAACTTTTCGTGCATCAATTGCATAACCATAACACCAAACAATGGAAATTATCTTGATTGTATTGATCTGTTAGCTATCTTTGACCCGCTTCTAAGAAAATACAGAAATATGGAAATCCAGGAAAGGGGAATGTATCATATCTTTCAACAAACATACATGATGTATTCATTGATATACTAAGATCGAAAGTCTCGAAACAAATAATATCTTAAATCAAGGACGCTAAATATCATGGAATTAGCATCGATTCAACTCCTGATATAAGTCATGTAGATCAGTTCACATTTAAACACCATGATGAAGAATACATACCGGATCTTCAGCTGCCGTGCAGTGTTGTTCTGCTGTAGTAAACTTGTTTTTGTTACATTCATAATATATAGGGTGCATTCCTCCCTACTGTGCCTATTGGCTAAAACGGCCCTGGTCACATTGGTAATATTGACATCACAAAATTTGGCAGATAAAATTGTTATCAAATTAAACAATGGCCATTATCATTATTGTTGTATTCCATTAATTCTTATACAATTATTATTAGCCAAGTAAGTACATACATATAAAAGTATGATGAAGAGACTACAGTCGTAATAGTCGCATATATTATTGCTCGGCCATAGATGCGATAAACCTATAATAAATAAACAAATAAAGATGTCTTACAAAGCAAAACGATTAAACTGAAACAATAAATAGCCATTACACGAACATAAAAACACAATTAAAATTTTACGATTCCCGAGGAGTGAAAATATAGGTATTCTGCCTTAAATGTAATGTCACTGCTCTCAGTTCAAGAAATGCGGTTCTGGCGATCGCGTTTATTTGCGTAATTTATTACCAGAAGATGATATTTTTTTCTCCGATTTTAAGTCCATCAATAAATAAACGCAATGGTGACATTGGAAGGGACCTTAACATTGATCGAAAATGTATAAGTGAGAATAAAACAAAATAAATGCTTACGTAAGCTCATGTCTTACTGTTGAGAAGTTTAAAATTTATGTAATGGCACTAGGGCGTAACCTTCTGAGTGATGTAGAAAACATTGTGTTCAAACGATTCTAAAATCGTAGGTTGAAGGATGTCCATAGAGATGTCGGTTAGAGAGGCACGTCCATAAGATGTGATTAGCCAAAGACATGTAGGGGCTGCAATGCTAAAGACGAAATAGTTTTTCTGCAAGTATTCTGCATTGGCGTCAATTAGAAGGACTATGCTGCATGAGGAGCGACTACACTTTATCACCATTAGGGAGATTCCTCTGGGCAACGTTCTAACCTATACTAAAGCAGTGGGCGTTCTCTGGCACGGAGAGGATGCATAATGGGACTTAATGCTGTAAGATCCATTTCATCCTGCCCATAACCATAATTAGTAAGTTTGGAATCTCTAAAGTTCGTTTTAATTCCGCATCAAAATATTTGACACAGCTTTGCCAGCAACTGGAAGTTATACACGAAAACATCGTAAGTTAGCGTGTAATTAATCAAATAAGATTCATAATAGAAATAGAGTCTAGGATAAATATCTACATGGTAAGAATGGCCATACCAGATAGGTGGTTACAACAGTTATGGATTGTGAACAGTTGATATTCTATCTTGATATTGTTGATTGTGTAAAGATTTTCAAAATAAAGTACAGGAAGAATTCGTGAATAATTTCAGCCATTCTTCACTTATTTCACTGCCAAGTAAGCAATAACTTATTTATGATAACTCCACTCCTACATTTGTTAATTTTACGTTTTTGGCAGGAAAAAAATAAGGTGTTTCCTTCAAAAACAATAACATATATTTAGTTTTCAAATCCTTTGAAAGTAACAGATAAGACTTAAAAAAAAAACAAACAGAATATCAACATGCATCTTTAGACCACCAGAAAAGATATTCTAGATGTTTCCCCTTTTTTCGTAGTAAACCAATGAAGTATACCAAATGCATATTTCAGCAGTAGATTATAGATTCAACCATTTATTGCAATAGTTGAACTGGATGTAGATCAATAATGGAAAGATAATTCACGACGATGGCTTATTAGATATATCTCTGAAAGTAACAAAAATACCTTTTCAAATTGAATCACATTATCAATAAAGGTCTAAAAATCATTTCAGTTTCACAGCACCTTGATTTTATCGAAACTCCTGCATATTATTCTGTATATTGTGGTTCCTATGTATAGCCTTCTTAAATGCAAGCTAAATAATATAGCATATGACTATAGGATGCTCCAACTTTGAAATATGAATTCATTTCTGAAAGTTTTCTCAGGGTAAACTTCAATTTGAATATCAATATCTTTTCTTTGACATGAGCTGTGCAAATCGAGATTCCTAGGGATTAAATGGCAACCGCTATTTTTTGATTCTTTCTGTACATTCTACTTCAAATAATAAAGGTAAAACATGTCCAAATGTTCTGATTTTGGAATTATTTCTGGAAATTCATAAAACCTTGAAAGTTTGAAAACTTTCATCTTTCCAAACTAATGATAAATCCGAACTGTAACTGATGTGGTAGAGTTTGACAACAAAAATATTTTCGACTTCTTATAAATGCATTGCGAAAACTAATGACAATTGATGGAATATGTTGTAACTTTAATGAACTACATTCCTGTTTGGGCAAAATTGACTGAAATAATGCGCAGGAAAATATTTTTTTTTTGTTTTGACAAGTGATTATATTTTTGCGTTTGCTTTTCAATAATTTGATTTAGTTACTAATATTTTTATTTCTGTTTTATTCTTTTTGAAAATTCCTCATAAATTATTATGGAAACATAGATGTTACATCTAATGTAATTGACAATTACTTTTCTAAGTACATATGCAATTACATTTTTTTTATAAAATCAGAGGCAAACGTTCTGATATTTGGTTTTTCTTGAATATTTCAAATAGGAATTTCAAGTAGTAGCACACTAAGAAGGAAATCGGAAAGAAATCAAATATACTCAACTCACCGGTCAATGGTTCATTATTAAAAGAAAACGCAGAAAATAATTTGTTAAATAAAAAAGAAACAAATAAAGCAGCTATCCAAGTCAAAGTATGATTGCAATAATAGGTGTAACAAAAAACTAGCGCAGGAAATGTCATCCAAGAGTTTTCAGCGTTTTCACAACTGGTTTTATAAGTTAATATTTCAACCCCATGTTACTTCTTTTTTTTCAGCCTCCTTTCCTACAGAAATAGCACTCAGCATGAGCAGTAAAAGGTATTAAACATGTTTCCGAATAATCAAGTAAAGGGTGAATCCTACGATCTCACATATATGTGATCACCTTTCTCGTGTATCTTAGGTAACATGACCACTGGCAGTTTTTTTCCTTTTGTAACTTTTATAAACAAATGTTATTAAATTTAACAATAAATTTAAGTACATTTATGTTCAAATGTTATTTAAGCCAAAAGGCTTTCGCCCCAGTCTTACCCCGCAGCTTAGAAAATTGAATGTAAAATTGAAGAGATCCAAAACACAATGATTAAACTAATAAATTCATACAGGAAACTGGTGATTTTCCTTGTCTTCCAGATTTAGCTTTATCGCTTTACAGAGCACCGAAGCAAAAGAAGCCAAGATTATATCGCAAGTAATGCTAATTTAAGACTTAAGGAAAACTCTACGAAAGGTAATCATTATTAGCGTACTTCACGAATGGTTCTGATTTATTACAAACCATACACAGTAACAATTAATGTTGGGAACGCAAGATATATAATTGCAATAATACTTAAACTATCTAAGAGATAAGCAAGTTATGCCATCCCCACTCGTCACGTTTAATACGCTATTGTAAAAAAATTATAACGTAAACTATTATCTCTCTTCGTCCAGAAACTCTCCGGTCTAGACAAGATTAAAGAAAATATCATGTTACCACGAGCGCATATCAGAATGTTTACAAGGCAATAATCATACGCGTATTATAAACATTCTGATAATATTTAACTAACGTACAGTACCTAGTTTATTAATACTGAACGCATTTGTCAACTACCATAGGCACAGGTAAGATATACTTACAAGATATAAGGTATATGGATGTTTAAATTAAATTAACTCGATATACGTGTTAATGTTAGGGCTAAATATGCTAATTGAGGGAATTGCTTCTTTATATGAGGGGATTTCGGGTTCATGTATGGAAAGAAATAATCTTGTATGCAATAAAATAATATTTCTAAGGTATTTACCGTCAGTCATAGGGAATTAGCATTATTGATTGATAGAAAGCATAGAAAGCAATCAATAAATAATTGAAGTAGATTTTTTAAATCGAAAAAGGTGATGTATTGGTGAAAACTTTGGTAATTGTGGAGAAGATTAAGTTTTATTTAAATTTATAAACTCTAGTTATTTCTCTTATGTATTTGGCTCTTCATTGTTGTAATAAATAACAAATAGGTTCAATAAGTTGTAAACTACGTGAAGATCAATTCTGGTCAACTAAAATAAAGCAATTTTTCAAAGATAATCTTATCTGGTAGCTACTATTCAGGTTTGCAAGGAAAATGCTCAGGTCATGGATAATCATTATGAACCAGTTCGTCTACATTGAAATCAAGATTCGTTTTTGATTTGTATTTTTATACCCAATCTTTTGAATTAATTTTCTTTTATGATATGTAATTTGAAAGCCGATTGAATGCCTGTTAGGTGAAACGCCATCTGTAATTAAAAATATTGGACATATTCCCGGAACATAAAGAATATGATTAACCCCGTCAGTCTTATATTAACAAAGCATGTATAAACATCAGAACTATTTCTCAATTCCAAGTTTTGATAATCTTCAGTGATTTAAAGTAATATATAACATTCTCTTCATCTTTTATAGGTTACCGTACTTACTTATACCGTAAATATTTAATAAATCAGCAATCTAAATTGTTCATAAAGTAGATTGAGTCTTTGAATAACAGGGTGAGATGCTTTAGAAAGCCGGAAAAAATGCAATCCTTGAAGGATTATGAATTCAATGTAGGTGCTTATTTAATGTTTCACATCATACAGTATTTATAAACAAGGAAAACAGTAGTTTAAATAAACAAATAAATATCCTCCAGATGGGAATTTTGCGTGATTACGCTGTGTTAACGCAACCGCAGCTAACTGTATTTGCATAATATCTTTACTATTTTACAGCTAAACTTATTCAAATGCACTAGAATATTTGAATAATCATGGATACATTAGTAATGTGAACTCTTTCCACGTAATGAGCAATCAATACTAATTAATAAACAAAGTCATTTGAATACACGTATATAATATTTCAATATCAATTTCACTATTTGTTTACTGAATATTTAAAGTTGCTGTTTAAATTCTTACCGTGGGCATCTATGAAGTTTGTCCGATATCAAAAAGGCACGTGCACCCAATAACTTGTTTGGTGTTTTTGTTGTTATCACTAAAGTCACGTCAGTAATAAAAAAAACTAAAAAATATTGCACCTGTTTGTATTAGTACGCAATGTTCGTTAACGGATATCGTTACGATAATTACAGAGTAATCGATTAGTAACTAATTTTATTCATTCCGTTCGATTTTCGTGCAGAAAAACGGGAACAAAAGCGTTTATTTATAAATATTGAGGTTATAGGAAGCCCCCGGTATAAAAACTACGGAACTACTGAGCTTTAGCCCGATGCAAGAACCGACTGAAGACTGTGGGCTAGAAATCGGCGCTCCGCCCAGCAGCTTTGCGTGGTGGGGATATGGAGAGAAAAAAGTCCCATTATTCTGTCTTATTACCATAAATTTGTGGTCGATATCTCGTCGTTGAACAGGTCCCATTCGTTTTGCATATTTTTCTTGTTCCTTTTTGGTTTATTTGGTCGCCGCAAGAAAGCCATAGGACGGCTGTGTTTTTATTGAATTCTTTTCGAAGCATGGTCTTGTACGGCGGGGCTCGCCTCGATCAAATCGTCGACTACATGCAAGCCAGTCTAATTCTTCTCTTTCTCGTCCGTCGTTGGTCGAATCCTACGTAAATAACAATTAAAATTCTTTCGGAGCGTCGAGGATTTGCATATCGGAATTAGATGAAACTGGTGCAGTCTTCGCATGCATTGAATTATTTGTTGTTGCTACAAGCCATGAATAATTTAACCATATTATTACATTCATTTAAGTATTTTAATTAATACCGTTGGCTGCTGATTGCACGACGTATCATAGACTTCAGAAATAAAATATACCTTTGCCTTTTTTGAATGGCGCATACATATTTACATTTCTTTGTTTTGCATAGATGGAAATATGAAAATACAGAGAACTTCCCACAAATTTGGTCTACCAAATTATCAACTTTTACAGATCTCCTTAATGGCTTGCTATAGTTTTAAAAAAAGTTCACAAGCATTGATTTTGTCGTTTACTAAGTTATGAAGGCAAGTAACAAAATACAAATACAATGTGTGAATTTTGACGAACGTCTCATATCCAAAGACAGGTGTTCAAACGGACCGAGATGTCCTAGGTCGTATCTCTGGTCCCCCAGCCAGGCCAAGTTGCCCTTAAATATTCCAAATGCGGGACGGGTTGGATTGAAATATTCCAGATGCGGGCCGGGTTGGTTTGAAATATCCCACGTACGGGACGGACCAGCCTTTTTTAGAATGAGATGGGTTATTAGGTGAACATGTTCACCAGCAGTTGCTACAGAAGATGACTGGCTCATTACTGGTACCTGTTGTAAAGAACATTGTAACACCGCTTTGAAAAGCATCATAAATTATTTATTGGTAATTTTTTACGAATATCGTTAAACTAAGACAGTGGAGGTAATCCTCTTTGCGTTGTGTTATATAAATGGTAATTGAAATTATTACTAATTTTTTAAAACTGAGAATAGTTGAACATGGATGCATGAATGCTAGAAGTGAAACACATTTTACCATCTATTTTTCTCCTACAAAACGGGCTTCTTGGCCTGAACAAATTGAAGGATCGACAACCAAAAAAGCGCCTATATCTAAACCGAGTCTCAATCTACTCAAATTAAATCTGCTGTTAGGTAGTTATAGTGTACTTCTCCAAAAATAATTCATTGTACACGAACAAACAATTTGTTGACCTGTGTTATAATATGAACTAAACTTCAAATAAAATAGGATCTTGGCGTCCATGGTTTGTATATTTACAATTTACCTGCCACTACCATACCTTTACACTTCGACATGTTCACCACTAAAGCAAAAGGCACTTTAATGGTTTTTAAACAGTCAAGGATGTTATTGGGTTGTATTTGATATAGTAAACTATGGATTGATCAATACTGAAATATTATTATGGGACTTACTTGTAATTCAAGTTAAGAAAATTCAAACTAGTACTACTCTAACCTCATAACATCAAAATTGCCAAAAAAAGTCCCTCTGAGATAAACATTCTTTTTATTAAAACACAATATACATAAGTGTTCATTGAATAACAATATTGGTAATTTGTTAAAATAATCTATAATTTATTTGGGGCCATATATTGAATGTTCAGTTCTTGTCTTGTATTTAGTTAAGGTCAACTTTAATTAACTTCTGTGGCAATAAACCTTCAACCTCAATTTTACTGATACTTGAGTAAATATAAATATCCATTTCCTTAAATTAAATAGTATTCCTTGCTTTTTGAACATGGGGGAACCTTCTAATAGTCGTGAGCCTGAAAAATAAAGCACTATAACAACAAAATGTTTTCCATAACTAAAATCTCTGATTTCTGTAGCATTAAAATAATAATTTCTTTTTTATGAATTCCATCAATTGTGTCAATTAGAATTTCTGTAAAAATTAAGAAAATTGAATATCAAGCCGTCATTAAACTTTTGCATTTAAAAGGGAATATTGGTACGCAAATTAAAGCCATGATGGACACAGTTTACGCATCATCATTTGCGACAGCGGAGTTGGTCGTATCGGCTTAGTTGACGATGAACACACTCGAGGCTATTAAAAACTGCTACCACTACTAATAACATCGGAAAAGTTCACCAAATGATACTAGACAAAAGTTAAAGGTATAGCAACGGCTGTTGGCATCTTGAAGGGATGTACTTGTCATATATTGACTAAAGATTTGAGCATAAAAAGTTAACCACGCGTTGGGAGCCATGCTTGCTCACTCAGAACTAAAAACCATTTCAAGCCAAACACATCGGAAACCATAATATAGCATGTGTAGAAAATGAAGGAAACTGCATTTTAGTACGTAATATTTATTTCCCTTTCTTGGAAGAAAATTAACAAATAGTTTAGGCTTATACAGCCTGACAGATTAGAATCTCTTCAAAAATGTATCACTATTGTAATGTTTTACGAGGGAAAAAATTGAGAAAAATTAGAAATTTATGATTGTTCCAAAATTAATTAGATAAATTTAAGATTCGTGGGAATCAGGAGTGTCTCTAAGTCACTCTTTCTGCAAATTATAGCCAAATAAAAAACGTAATACGAATTAAAAGTATTAGAAATTCAAAACGAGATTAACCTGATTCAAAGGTATTCCAACTAATAAAATGAAATGGGCTACTTCTGAACAACAAACGTGACTCAAACAACAAAAAATCCGGATAGAATTCTTGAAATGAAATATATATCTTTCAATTTCAAATTCAACCAGCGAAAGTTATCTCGATGACAGATATACTCAAAGTTAGAAATTAAATTTAAAGTCGCCTCATTCCTTTATTCGCTATCGCTATAGCGATTGTTTTAGGAGCACAGCTGAATTTGATAATTTTTCTTCCCAAAAATACATTGATGTCGAAACACAAACGGAAACTATTCGTTTTAGATGTAGCACTACGCAACTGTAGCACAGATTCTATGCGTTTTACACCACAAACAACCACAACGTGACATTTCACTGAGAATGTAACTAATTGCTCGCTGAATATTGTTAAAATCAAATTGTTATTGAAATATTTTACGTTAACTTAGAAGTTCTAGTAAATGAGAATTTGAAATACAAAAGAAGTTATTGTCCCGTTTCACTCGTTGGCTGCAGTTATAATTACCCCCTTACTCCTACACCCCAAAGATAATAGGGCGGAAAAAGAATTCCTGCTCTAGAAGACAAGCTCACGGCTACCAGAGGAACCTTTACTTTCGAAGGGTGGACTTAAATCACTAAGCGTGGCGCTAGTTACAGCTAACCTCGAAGCTGGGAATAATAACATAACAATTAATTTATGTACAAATTAGTAGTAATAAAACAATAAATCTAAGCAATTTATGTAAATTTATTCTGCAAAGTGAATATGTTGTTTATCGTTTAGCACTTGTTTATGCAAAAACAGCTTCTAACGTAAAACTTTGTTACTTTATTGACATAACTTTTAGGACAGTATATCAATTACAGCGCATTTTAGTATTTGCAATACAGTGAATACAGTAACGTTATAGAGGAAAAACAACATTCTAACACTTGGAACATACACCTAATATAAGGTAAAAATTTTATATTAAATTTTATGGATTTAAGTTAGTTTTGTATTCAATCGTCTTAATTAGAATTACTTAGCTCTGTTATAAAATGGCTACTTTTGCCATGTAAATGTAGATTATATTGTTCTATAATTGGATGTTGAGCAATAAATTATCATGATCATAAATAATTTATGTCAA